>JBBMEG010000003.1:7492460-7506359 GCA_037832605.1 Cyclanthera cordifolia
AAGTTTAACCTATTATAAAGGAAAAATCGAAAACGGATGAAACTAAATTGAATCAAACATATATTTTTTAAAATAATATTGGATTATTTATTTTTAAATTTTAGAAAATCAAACCAACTCGAATATATAAATAATAAAGTACAATTAAAATATATTAGCTAGTATTTAGATATGATTAAAACAATTTTATATTTTAAATAAGAAGCAAAAGTAATATAAATATTTTGTTATTGAGATGCTATATTTGTTTAGTAAATTAAAAAAATATACATTATTTCATGAATATAAATCTTGAATCAAATTTAAATTTTGATAAGATTAAATATTTGTCTAAAATGACATCAACTTAAATCTAATTTAATTTTATTGCTAAGCAAATATTACATAAAAAAAAATTATTATAAGAAAAATATAAAATTTAGTGAACTTGTAAGTATTGCAAAATCTTATGATGCAGATATATTATATACTCCAAATTTTAAATTGCATACCATACATAAAAATAGAAAAATCACAAATTAAAATAGTATATAAACATAGAGATTAAAATAATTAAAAAAAACCTTCTTTGAATATTTGGTAGCAAAAAACACGAACAATTTATGAAACAAGTCCGTTCCTCTAAGAAGTATAAACGAGAAACTGAGAAGGTTACCAAACGAGCCTTCATTTATTACACAATTTTTAGAAACGATTTTTTAATATTAATAACGAAAAACGAGAATAATTATCAAGCAAGTGTTTTTTTTAAATATTGAAAATATGAAAAACAATATTGAAATTATTGCAAAATGGTTTTGGAAAAAAAGAAAAAGAAAAATCAATAAAATTCTGAATAAAAGAACATATTCGAATTTCCATCCACCCCGGCGCTCTTCCCCAAAATCGAGCTAAAACCAAGAAATCCTCATTACGCAGCCCCACCACCAATCCAATCTCGTCATCTTCATTGATAATGACCGCCACTTGTCCATCTCCATAATCCTTTCTCCTCCTCTTCCGTTTCCGCCGCATTTCCCTTCTCCGACCGCCGTCAGTTCCGCCGGGAGGCGATTTATGAAGGTGGAGTTAGGTGGTGCTAGTGGACGTGAGCACCACGCGCTCGTCTCGTGTACGATAACATTTTAGGGTTTCGTCGCGGATATAAAATGTATTTCAATGGGCTCTAAAGCGTCCAATTTCAATTCGTCCGAAAAAAGAGGAGGGGTTTTTGGGTCAGGGTCTGCTTCTGATTCCGCTTCTCCTCCATTTGCTGCCTCTGAATTTGTGGCTGATATGAGTTCACAGACCAAGGTTCATAGCAATGGCTGGTTCCAGAGCCAATCGACATCAATGCACGAACATCAACCTCAACGTTCCAAATTGCTCACATTGCCTACCATTTTGACGCTTGCCCGAGTCGCGGCGGTGCCGATACTTGTTTGCAGTATGTTCTCAGTTTCTTCGTCTTTTATTATCGCAATTAGGTTTGTTTATGTCATTTGATCGAATGAATTGATTCCCGATCAACGTTAGATCTCTAATTGTTACTTGTTGTGACTCGATCCGATCGTTAATCTCTTTGGATTTTTACTGTACAATTTCTGTATGCGGCTTGTGTTATCGATTTGTTACGTTTTTTTAGAAAGTAACTTTTAATTTTTGTTTGAAACTGAGATTGAATATATGTTAGCTTCACTCTGCTTTAGTTCTTTACTAATTTCTTCAAATACTGTTCTGCGACTGATTTTGCACTAAAACTCGCAACAGACAGTCGATAGCTTGCTATCATTCAAAATCTTATTTTGATGTTACTTTGTTCTGTTATTCAAAATCTTCTTTTGATGTTACTTTGTTCTGTTATTCAAAATCACCTTGGGAGTTTGATGCATTTATGATGCCAACGTGTGCTTTAAATTAGATTGCTTTCGTCTTCCCATAATGATTGCCTGAACTTGTTCATTTTTTCTCTGAAAACTGCCTTCTTTTGATTCTAATGTTTTTGGATTTGGTCGTGATTTGGAAAACAGTCATTTTAGTGCACTTGGATTTAATAACTATATGAAAGGAAAATACACGTTTCTCTTATTAGCCACTTTGTATGTCGAATCCTTATGATTAGTTTCTTCTTCTCAACTCGAATCACTTTCCTCTATTTGGTATAAGTCGATGTAAAAATTAACTGTAGTGCACTCGAATTGAGTCACAACAATTTTTGCTTCTGTTATTAGCCTTTTATGTCGATAATTGGCGGGGAACAACTGCGACCACTAGTATATTCATTGCTGCAGCGATTACAGACTGGCTTGATGGTTATATTGCTCGGAAGGTATGTTAATCACATATTTGAAGTCCATATCTTGCTGGCTATTATTTTTATAGCTGCTGTCTCAATCAGTCTGATCCTGATTTTTATATTCAATTATCAGATGAGGTTAGGTTCTGCTTTTGGTGCATTTCTTGATCCTGTAGCCGATAAGGTTGGTTTATCTTAGGCGTTTAGGTTTGGACTAGCATGTTTGATCCAGTTGAAAGAATTGAATGAATCTTGTTTAGTTCAGATATGTTTCAAATATTCTTAATCAACTAACTTTCCTTTATTATAGCTTATGGTTGCTGCCACACTGATTTTGCTATGTACACAACCGTTGGAAGTTTCTGTGTTTGGTCATGTTCCTTGGCTTCTTACCGTACCTTCTGTAGCAATTATTGGCCGGGAGGTAATAAATTTTCTGGCCTCGTTGGCATTTCATACCATTTCTTTTACAATATTTTCCTTTTAGGCCTTTTCTCTTCAAGAGGTGAGGTGTAAACCTCAATTTTAATTTAAAACATTATATAAATCCTAATTTTTATAAACATGCATGGTCAAACATATACTCTGAAGTACATAAAAAACCTTACCAACAATTGTCACTCAGACAAAATTTCTTAATAATATCTTTAACATCACGACTATCACTAATATGATTGAGTTTTTTGAAATAAGAAACAATTTTATTGATGAATAAAACAAAAAAAAAAAAAGAACCATCCAAGTACCTATAATATTTACAACAAGGAATTTCAAAAGGAGACGAGAAAGGAAAACTAGCTACAAATGATCTAAATTAAATTGACAATATTGAAATGATTGTTTTACAACAAAAGAATCCATAAGAGAAATCCATGATCATGAACCAAAGTCCTAATACCTAAGAATGCTCGAGAATGTGATCACTAACCAAATCCTATCCTTATACCTTTCCAAACTTACATTATCATTTATCACTGAACTACTATGGGCACAATATGAGTCTTGTTATGCACTTATGCTTATCCTTGATTGTCTCCCTTTCTGGCTTCCTTTTGCACGATGATATCAGCAAAAGTCGGTTTTTAATAATTTTTTTAGTTTTCCTTCCTACTACCCTCTTCAATGTCTTCAACTACTACTTTAAGCCCCCCTTTATTTCTCTTTACCTGTCAAACCTTATTTTTGAAAATTCCTTATTATCAGTTTGTCTCATGCCTGCATTTGTTTTCCCGGTCCTTTTTTTTTCTCCTTGCTGCTTTTGTATGTTTGGACTTGAATTCATAATAAATGTCTAATTTATTTGTAGATAACCATGTCTGCTGTTAGAGAATGGGCTGCTTCCCAAAACAGTAAGCTTTCTGAGGTGTGTTTTTTTATCTATCAAAAATTAATTCAGTTCGTTTGAATTGAGAAGCTTTCAATCTGAACTTAGTATCATGTCTGAGAATCAGGCTGTAGCCGTAAATAACTTGGGGAAGTGGAAAACAGCAACACAGATGATCGCATTAACCATCCTTCTGGCTAGCCGAGATAGCAGGTTACTTTTCTCACTGATTTCTTCATCAACCATTTTTCACAGCGTTGACAACATGAGAAACTTATTTCTGTTATGACCTTACTCGAATGCTATCTATTTGGTTGGTGTTTGGCTGTTTCCTCGAGTTCTAAGAAACTCACTTTTGTTAATCTTGAATTTCCTTGAACGTATATCACCAAAAACAGGATTTTTTAAGGTTTCGAACTAAAAAAAAAAAAAAACTGCCAGAAAAAATTAATTAGAAAAATTTACAATTAAGCTTACTTGTAGGTTTTGAACCATAGCATCACCCCACTACATACATACTTGAGACGCGCCAATCTCAAGACTCATGCTCAAGAAAGATAAGAATGGATTTTACTTGTAGATTTTGAACTTGAAAAACATCTACGGAGGCACAAGCTTCTACCAACGAGACTATACCTTGAGACAACATTATTTTCCAGTTAATAATTTACCCGATATCCTAAAGAGATTATGAGTTCAAATCTCCCCGAGTTCTATATCTGCAAAGCTAATTGTTTCAATTATTTTTTTTCCCTCTGTTAGTCTTGGTGGAGGATCTGGAATTGTAGTAGCAACTGGTGTGGTTCTGTTGTACATATCAGCTTGGCTTGCTTTGTGGTCACTATTTGTCTATTCCCGCAAGATCTCGAAAGTTTTACATTGCTAGCACGATCCAACCCGACCTTTCGATTCTCTTCATATTTGTTCAAAGACACATGCTAGGTCAATCTCATGGCCAAAATTGACTGATTGCTTGATCTGTTGGTGGATGCCCAAATTTAGAGATGGTGGAAGCCATTTTCTCAAGTAACATGCAACCTGGGAGGGTTTTTTAGGAGACAGCAGCCATAGGTAACAGACGGGCAGAAGCTGGAATGAGGTCTGGATGTAACAATAATTCTACTAACTACTTAAAGGAGTAATTATAATTATAAATTGGCACTTTTATCTCATGCTAATTGATGTTTAAATTCAATTTCGCTGAGATAAACCTGATATTTTTTTTCAGGAGTGCTGAGTTTTCAAGTTTTGTAAATAATTCTCTTTTCTTTTACATATTATTAGATGATATTTGTTGGAACTACATTGAAGTAGTAGAACAGGTTGAACTGATGTTTAATTTTTATTTTTCTAAATGAAAATAAAAAGATTTTTATGCTTCCATAGCATAAAAAAAAATAAGGCTGTTAGGAATTATTTTCACGAAATATGTAGGGTGCGTTTGGATTGTTCATGCTACTATAGATAATGTTATAATAGACTATGTTTGAAGCACAAATTATTATACATTTATATATATATATATATATATATATATATATATAAATTTTTTGAATTTAGACTAAAAAATTTACAATTAATTAACACAATAATTGTTTTTGACTTAAAACTAATTTTAATATAATGATAATAAATTCAACCTTTATTTTTTTCAATAAGGAAATGTGTTTTTTTAAAAAAAGTTCTTTTATATGTTTTATAAATTTGATATAGTTATATAATAATATTATTATGATTAAAAAATATTTGTATAGTTTTAATTTGAGTTTTTTAAATTAATAAGAAAATTTATTAACCTTATGTATTTCGTTTTGAAAATGAACTTATCTAATTAGTAAAAATTAGATTAACTAAATAAAGTCATAAATTGATATTAAGTCAATTTGTTACAAATTAATTTTAGATATATAATTGTATATACTTATAAAACTATTGAACTTATAAATAAATAAGTTATTTTTAGTAAATCATAAAGAAAATTGATAATTAATATTCATTATAATATTAAAAAAATATATTTAAAATTAGATAAATTGACAAGTCAATTTAGATAAACTGGTTATTATGATAAATGATGTGAACAAACATCAGTTGAATTATGATAATTTAAATTAACGAACTTGAAACTCTAACACACCTTTATTATATCTTGGATGGAAGAGCAAAAGTTACTACTTCCTCCTAGCACTTAGTACATGCTACAATTTGTAAAGACAATGTGTCACATCTGTGTATAAAAATGTATTAGAAAATATATAAAAAATGACGATTTAAATAGGCTTATGATGTGACGCATTACAATCTTCATAAATGATGAAAAGCATGGGCCCATAAAGAGTAGCCAAGAGGATCTTGGTACTAGCATTTCAACTAGTATTTACTAAATAAGTTATAACGGTCATCATTACTTTTAAATACTCAAAATAAATCTTCATTTTAAATACTAATTTTAAATATTTTGCATCCAAACAAGCATCTGATCGTAATCATTACTTTAAAATACTCAAAATAAAATTTCATTTTAAATAGTAATTATAAACGAGTTTTTGACTGCAATTATTACTTTTAAAAACTCAAAATAAATTCTCATCCTAAATACTAATTTTAAATATTCTTAAAAACTACATATAAACAAGATTTTCATAGCAATCATTACTTCTAAATACTCAAAATAAATACTCAATCAAAATACTATTAAATTTTCAATCCAAACATCCCTAAGTATTTCACATGAATGGAATCTCTGCTTTTGGAAAGTGAAAAACTTTTGAAAACGTTAAACTTCAAACCCTAATTTCTTCCTAAATAAACGAAGTGATAAATAAATGGTAAGAAACAATGCACGTGCACAGCATAGCGTTCAGTCTGCCAATGCATTGAGAACCATCTGTCCCTCGGGCTTTCACAAAGGGTTCTGCACACACAATTAAAATAAACAAAGTGATTGAAGTAGTCTATCGATTAAAAAAAACAAAAAAAAAAAATCATTTTCATGATTTAATTTTCAATAATAATTGTAGGGATGATAGCTGATGAATTTTTTTTAACACAATAATATTGGAGGATTCGAATCTTTTAAGTGATATCAACTGAAGTTATAAAGTTATGAACATGTCAATTAAACCCAGCTTTTGTTATCATATTTGAATTTAACCTAAAAATAATATTGCTAAACAAAATTTCCATGCTAGAGGATTGCTTAAATTGTTGAATTGCTGAAGACCAAAACACGTATGAAACCAAGTAAAAAGAAACAAGTACCAAACCTTCAAAGTTGAAGATTCAGGAGCTATCATGTAAGGATTATATTTCCAAGAACACAAATTTAATATAATTGATGGAATTATATGAAAGATCAAATAGATGCTAGTGCATCACTAATGTCAACTGAACTACGTTTACTCTGACAAATACATAATAAACTTTTAAATACAAGTGACTTAGAACCTCAGTATTCTGTAAGACTTCACTCCATAGAATTGGATACCTACTCTTAAATCCCCTCCTACTTACAACAAGTAATTCTAACTAATTCTTTGTCCAATTACTATTATGTCCTTACCAATACTCAGCAATACTTATATACTCTTAAGTTGGTATTTTACAACACAGCATATAATAGAAAACATTCATGGAATGTATCTGTTGGAATAATAGAAAGAATTACCAAGAACCGCTTCTTATAGCTGTCCACATGCTCCCGTTGGTCACCCTTTGTTTGTCGGTACCCGTCGATCTTGTCCATCTCCTAAGAAACAGAAAATAAATTGATATGACAGAAGTCCCGTTATACACTAATGTGTTGAGCTACGGCATGAGTCTAAGAGCATATAACAAACCTTGTTACACCATATATACGGAAATTTATTCACCACATACCACCCTCAACAATTCAAAGCAAAAGGTGTTTGGACTTTTTTTTTTTTTTTCTGAACCAACAATCGCAAATTACCTTACATGGGAACAAGCCTCCAACAACAAAAACTATCTCCATCCAGAAACCAGAAACATGGCATCCAAAAAAAAAAAAGAAAAGCAAGAGGTAAAAGGACGCAAACTGACCAAACATCTAGTACAATCCAGGGCCATTACAAATTTAGGCACATTAAGAATCAAATGAAATAACCCGATAATCATCGTCAAACCATATATTTTGATTGATGAGAGTGAACTCAACAATTTATTGAAGACAAGAAAGAGATCTTTTCAATACCTCAAGCCAAGCTTCCAGTTTTGGCCTGCCAGCTGTGATGTCATATGCCTTTACTTCCAATAAGAACGGTTGAAACCTTTCAATAAACGGAGCATAAGCTATATCCACCTGAGATTGAAGAAAAATTGTACAATATATGATTTATCATGCGTATATCGGTTAATGTTTTTGCAAGCAAAATAGCCTTTACATTAACTTCAAGATATTTTGTCCAGTCAGATTATAAAAGAAACACAACTATCAATGTTAATAATAATAACGACCTTTTAAGAAGCCTAAAATACTTAAGTATTTGTTTAAATTATTTTTATTCATTTTCTTTAGCTATCATGGTTTTATTAAAAACATAAATCAACATTGACATTATATTACCTTATATATATATATATATTTATATATATAGGAGTGTTCAGGCCACTTCACGGGACATATCTAATACCACCTGACTATATAACATTTGAATGTCAAGAAAATTTGAAGGAAATTAATAGTTA
This sequence comes from Cyclanthera cordifolia, assembly GCA_037832605.1. NCBI lineage: Eukaryota > Viridiplantae > Streptophyta > Magnoliopsida > Cucurbitales > Cucurbitaceae > Cyclanthera > Cyclanthera cordifolia. Next base: position 7,500,767 of record JBBMEG010000003.1, read on the forward strand.
GATAAGTAACTACCATGAATTGAATTCATCGCCTTTTAATTCTCAAGACCATCGTGACAACTAAGACCACTCCATTAACATCAACACTAAATGATGGTTGGTGGAAGGCCTATAAGTTATTGTACAAAGTGAAAGTCATTCCTTACGCCAAAACTAGCATAGCTTCACTGGCATTAGAGATGCACTAACATATGTGGTTCGAGTCTCCCACCTCCAATGTTGTAACCTCAAAAAAAAAAAAGTCATTACTTACCAAACTAAACTGGCCTAGAAAAAAGGGGCCATCGTCATATTTTGAAAGAGCCGATTCCATGTAGTCAAACGCTACATCTAACAAAAGATATATAACTTGAATGATTCAGCTTGGTTTCCCTATAAAAAACATGGAAAAGGAAGAAGAAGAAGCTGCTGCTATCTCACCAGCTTCATTTCCATCTCCTTTAAATGAAGAAACCACAGATCCCCTGAAAGAGTCAATGTAGTTTATCAACTCTTCAGCGAACTCTCTCTTTCTGGGATCCTATATATTCAGATTAAGATGCTTGAGTACTAAATATTATGTAATTCGAGCTTATATTAACCAAGAGGAATTCCTTTCTAGATACTTACATCAGGAAATAATGCTGGCCCCTCAAAGTTTCTGTCAATATATTTTATTAAGTCGAGACTCTCTCCTTTGACTTCATTATTATGTTCAAGAGCTGGTACCTGCGCTAATACTCAGAAGTCAAGAACGTCAAAGAGGAAATGGACAGCAGCTTAATTGTATTTACCGATGGCCACTCTTCTTTTCTTATCTTTAGTTTCAGCTGAAGTTTTGTGTTTCTTGTTTTTTACCATAAATTTAAAATCCCTCACATTCAGCTAAAACTACGAGACCTCACATTTTTAATAAGGTGCACGAACTACTCTTCTCATTACTAATTGAATCTCGTGTCTAATTGAGAATACATATAAAGGAATTAAGATTTTGAAGTTTTCACTCCTAACACTCCCTCAACAATATAAATATGAAAGTTTTCCCCGATAAAATTTCTAACTCCACCCTTACAACCTAACAAGTGGCTTAAACTAGGCGTGGAAATGGTGTCAAGTTGAACCATCCTTTGACCTTTTCTTCTTCACAAGTAAATGAAACTCAATTGCTATTATTTGACTATCGTGAATTTTTTCATTATCATAGGAAACATATTTTTCATTGATGTATGAAAAAGTACAAAAATCCTATCAAAATTAGTTACAAAAAGCTTTCCCACTGAGAAATCTAAGTGGATACGCTGTAGTTATAAAATAGGAGGAGACCGCGGCTTCAAAATGTAACAATATAAACTATAGATTCATAAGGAAAATCGAAAGTGTGAATGATATTTGTTAGGAATAATAAATATCTAGAGATATTCTCTAGATAAGTTAAAATTGATATTTGAATATTAATAGATATTTAGAATATTACTTAGATATTATTTAGGTTGGTTAGGAGTTCTTTAAAGATTTGATATTCTATGTACTATATATATTTATGAAAAGTGAATGGAAAATCAGAAGGTTTTATGTCGTTCTCTTTATCAATATTGTTAAAAATCATATTGTTTCTTTCTATCTATCATTTGCGAAAGAAGACATAGATAAGATTTAGTCATTGAGTCTTCTTTCCCTTCTTAAAATGATGTCCAACCAAATCTGTAAAATTTTGACTACCATGATTATAACTCATAAAAACTGAAAAATCTTTACCTTGTTAGGTGGGTACACTTTTTCCTTGTACCAAGATGGCCTATCTCGTAGATTTATCGGAACCAATTGTATCTTATTCTGCAAACCCTGCTTTAAAACAAAATTATGAACTTATAATTTATGTAATTAGGAATAGCAATGTTGAAACAACAAAGCATGCTTAGTGGAAGAGAAAATAACCTTACAGTTCCGAGTAATCCACACACGTTGCGCATTAGGGCAAGTATAAGATATATAAAGCCTACAATTGTTAAAGACAAAACAAACAGTGCGTAGCAATGCCACCATCACAAAGACATTCAAACGAAGAATTATATTAGCGTTAATATAAAACAAAGAATTTGCATATGATATCGTGATTGTTTGGAAATATTATTTCAACTCAAGTTTTTACTTTTGGTGATGCTTAAACATGATGTATTATAGCTTAGCCTGGCATGTATTCTTGACCACGAGGTCGTAGATTCGAACATCCAATCCCTTATTCTAAAAAAAAAAACATGATATATGATATTAAGAAAGGATCTTCTGAGTTTGAAGCACTACACTCGCACTACACTCTCTCTCGTTTTTATGTACGTGAGTGTTTGAAGGAACGAAAAATTAATTCTAGGTAGGTGACCATCATGAATTGAACGTATTCCTTCTTTTGTTTCCGAATATTCTTTTGACTACTAGGCCAACTCATGGGGGTGTTTGAATGAATAATTGTAGAGTGATTAGAAATGCGAGGTTATTTTGAGTGATTTTAAAGAATAAATTGTAGTAAAGCTCGTTTGTATACGGTGTTTATAGAGTGATTATAAAAGCTCGTTTTTAATATCTCTATAAAAGGGTTAAACAAATAGTTAAATGATGGTTTCGAATTACTGCAATGATGTTGTTTTTACCAATTCTTGTTAATGTTTCCGGCGAGATTCACAAATTTAATTAACATCCGAGCTAAGTGTTAAAAGAATATATATGAATTTAATAAAAATAACATGATCTATCAACTTGAGCTTCTAGTTTAGTGGGTGCACAAGCTACCATGGATGAGGTGAGAATTGAACCAACCTCGTCGTTCCATCGAAGACAGGAGGCGGTTCTGAAGCTGAAGTGAGGGCTGGAGGAAGAATTTCCTGCATTGCTCTTTCACACACAACACAAAAAAAAAAAAAGTGAAAACACAAACAAGAAAAATTCGAAATAAATCACTGATACAAATTGAACGCTCCAATACTCTTCTTATTTATCACTTTCGTCAAGCAGACATCGAATTACTTCTCACAATTTCATAACAGAATCTCAATCCTCAATGTCATAAAATTGATTATACCTCCGAACATTCAGCAGCTGCTCTGAATCTATAATCTCAGAAGCACAAAGTTGAAATAAAAATCATTCAATTCAATAGCATGATAGAAAATTAAAATAACCTAAAATTTAAACTCGTTACTTCTAGTCCGCCATTATCTCATCGAGAATAGAAAGAAATGAAGAAAATAACATACTCAGCAGCCATTTTCACAGAATTTACAGGTCTTGTTCGTCTTCCAGTTGCTTGCTTTTGAAGCTTAAGAGGAGAAAGAAGAATGGTGGTCGAGAATCTTAATCTCCAGGGTGAAAAGGGAATGCAAGAAACTGTAGTGTCGGAGTAGGACGAGAGCTGTGAGAAGCCGATGGTGCTACAATGTGAGGATGTCGCCATGATTATCGATTGTTTACCTCTGGCTTTACATAAATAAATTTTCAGCTATGAGAACACAGTAGTTCAGTGGCATTAATTCAAACTTATGATCTCGAATTCTCATCCATATTTTTGTAATCTCAAACAAAATTTAAAAAAAAAAAAAAAAACAGCAATATTAGTTTGATTGAAACTCGTTACTAAGTCATACTTATGTTGATTGGGCTCGTTAATCAGCAGGGTTGTTTCCATAAACCTTACATGAGGTCAACAATATCGATCATTTATTTTATTAGGAATACATTTTTACATGTACTTTCATAATAGAGTAATTCTACTCAATTTCATGGTCAAGTAAATAATAATAAATCAATTGCGTTACACTTAACTACACTTTTTTTTTTTTTGATAAAAATGTTATAATAAAAATAATGATAGGTAGTGTTTTTATTATTTGATATTCAAACCGTTCAAAACCAACAAATTTATTTTAGAATAGTAGTGCTAGGTAAGATTTGTGGCCCCTCTTTCCTTAATTTGAACTAAAAAAAAGTGATGCATATTTGAGTTATGTTACTAAGGTGAGATTCATCAGTTCTTTGGAGCAAAATCAAAATCCTAGTAGGAGAAGTCATTTTGCATAAAATTAATTTATAAAAATATGGTTTGTCCATGTTTTTTCAATGTCAAGCGTATGACAACCATCATAGGCTAGTGATTAAAATGACATTAAAAAATTAAAAGATCGTGGATTCAATTATTAGTGAACAACCTATCTACAAATTAATTTTTTTATATATATTTTTTTAAGGATACCTTGATATCAAAATATTGTAGAAATAAGCCTAATCTATCTCGAAAATAGACAATTTTTTAAAAAGATTTGTCATAAATTTGCGTATACTTTTAGTACAATGTGCACCTTGCACAGGGCAAGATTAATCCTCGTTTGAAAGAGAAATTATGTCATATAAATAATGTCTCTCTTTTTAAATCATTTTAAAGTATTACAATTTTTTTTTTAACTTTAGAAAAAATAGAGGAGATTAAAAAATCACCATATAATTTAAAGACTCAATCCTCATCAGTGTTTATCTCTCTCTCTCTCTCTATGCTATTGACACAAATGTCAATAGGAGACTTCTTAGAGAATAAGAGTGCAATGCTAAAGAAAAAGAAAACACAAAGAGAAAAGAAAAAAGAAAAAAAGAAAAAAAAAGGAAAAGAAACTGGTCATGTTTCCAAATCTCTCATCTTTTGAACACAAAAAATCATCTTGCAATACAAATTAAGAACAAGTGGAGGTAAGCATAAGATATGATAATGCTAAGGCTTTCATTCACAAACTATGATCTAGCCAGGATACCAGAACCTCCTCTGATTGAAAGCATCGGTCCGTGGCTCGGACTGCGACTAATGAGATGCGAATCCAAGAACAATACTATAACAGTGATGTCGTCGTGAAAATGCCTTCTTACCCCGCGATCAATCTTCTTCAAGTCTGTGTATCTCATTTCTCTTTTCTTGGCAGCTTCATGAAGTGCAGCTTTAATAAGTTTCTTTGCAATCCCCTGAACAGTCAATGAAAAGAGCATCAGTATCTTCTAACAGAAAGTAATAACATATTCGAATTCTTCTAACCTTTCCAAAACCGAGCTTTCATTAAGAAATACAAAAGAACAAACACTAGAATCACATTCTACCTACCACAATGGAAAGGAATAACATATTCTAACTCTCTCTCTCTCTCTCTAAGGAATAACATATTCTAACTCTCTCTCTCTCTCTCCTGTAGGGAGGTTGAAAGATTTGGAACCAATTTTGTTAAGAGAAATGGAATTTACAAAAGGGAGGAAAGCCAAAAAATTTGTAATGAAAAAGAAAGTAACTCCAGAGATTACAAGAAGCCAAAAGAAGTCATTGTCTATTTCCTGCCCTGTTACCTCTCATTATTTTTTTCTATTTGTAACGCCCGAGTTTAGAAGGAGTACATGAATGAACCGAGTACATCCGAATGAGAGGGATCTTGAGGATAGGAATTCATGGTTAAGAAAGGCTTATAAGAAATAATTTGTAATACCTATACAAAAAAGGTGCACCTTCTTTTTCGGTGACTCGATCATAGAAACTTCATAATTAAGCGTGCTTAGCTTGGAGTAGTCCTTAAGTGGGTGACCTCCTAAGAATTTT
>JBBMEG010000003.1:7514615-7543528 GCA_037832605.1 Cyclanthera cordifolia
TATATGTGTGTGTGTTAGTATTCAAATTTGATGGAGAACCATATGTGAAATATGAAGTAAAAGTATTATAAATATTGTGATATTTATGAAAATCTTTGAAAATAAAAATAAAAATCAAATTGTGAATGATACCAAAATTTTGAAAAATAAATCAAAATTTTTATTGAAATCAAAATTGAAAATCGAACCGAAACTAATAAAAATCGAACCAATGGTTTGTCTTTTATTGGACATCGGTTCGGATCCAATTATTGAAAAACGGTAGATATTGGAACGGTTACCGATTTGGCACTAAACCGATAAAAATCGAACCGAGATCGCTCTTTTTTTTTTTATAGTCGAGCATAACTCACCTGACACGCATGATGCATTAGCTTGATAAATACTAATTTGAAATACTAGTCCGAAATCTCATACCAAATATGTTTATTAATTATAAATTTAGTTAAATTTTAAATATTTGTATATATAATTATTAATATTGTACTAAAGATACTGTAGTCACCCACTACATTTGTGTTTTTTTTTTTTTTTTTTTTTTCTGAAAGTTATTTCCTTGACTAATTTTTAGGTTTTTTAGGAGTTGGTTGATAGGTAGTAATTTAATTACAATTTTGTCTACTTTTTAAATGACAATAATATTCAAACATTAAAAAAATAAAAATACAGGTTGGAATGACAATTATATCACATTAGAAATAAGGAAATGTATCGATAAAAAAAAATTCATTGTTAACTCCCATTAAAATTCAACCTCCAACCTTCCATTGTCATCGTCGACAACGATCTTCACCGTTACCTCGTCAAACTCACTCGATCTCGCCTTTCATAGTCGTTGTCGAACTCGTCGTTCAGTGTGATTGTTTTACTCTCCGTTCATTGTTGTCGTTTTCCTCATCGTTCAATTTTACTCATTCACAGCTGCAGTTGAACTCGCGGTTGATCTCGTTCTTCGCCGTCATCAACGATTCCAACCTTCCCGCCGAAGTCAGCAGTAGACCATTTGAAAATTCAATAGTATTTAACTACCTTGTATTATTTATGTATTATATACGTATTATTATATAGGTATTTTTCATTTTCTGCCCAACAGAAACTTAGAGACTAATATTAGAATTTTTTATCACAGATGGGATAAATTTTAGCATAAAATCAAGGAAATAATTAAACGAGCATTGACCTCCATCTTCGGTCATGTCCATCTTCGGTAGTCTTATCTGGTCGACGAAGATTCCGATGGTTGCGGCCATCTTCTTCGCTTGTTCGATGCCATCTTCTCCACGTTTGTGTGGCGTTCGCGACCTTCTTCGTGAGTAGCAGCCTTCTTCTGTTTGCAAAAAATTTCTTCTATCATCGACGACTATTTTCTCCGTGAAAAAAAACATAGATTTGAGATTGAATAAAATAAATATTAAATAAATAAATGAATATTTATGTAATTTAAATATATATATATCTCTGTAAAATTTATGCTCACAATCAATATCCCTACTAAATAAGCTTCTTTTAATTTAATATTCTTCTATTTCAATCTTAAAAAAAAAAAAAAAAAAAAAATCATTATTCATAGTACCTTTCGTCCAGCACAATACAATACAAAAGATTCCTCTCCAAATCCACGTCTGTTAGTCTCTCTCCCTTTGCGTCAATGGAAGTCGATGCCACTACCAACGGCTCCGCCACGGAAACCGCCGTGGCAAATGCCGCAGCCACAACAATTAGCCCTACGCCTTCCAAGCTCAGCGGATTGCCGGAATATCTAAAGCTGGAACATCAATTTCTTAGGGTTCCCTTTGAGCACTACAAGAAGACAATTCGAGCGAATCATCGCGTTGTTGAGAAGGAGGTCTCTGCTGTGATATCCAGCGTCGCTGAAGCTGCCGATCGCGATGGCATGTCGACGGAAGAGGCCGTTCACCATTTCAATTCGCTTGTCTCGAGATTGCAGGGGTTGAAGAGAAAGGTAATTGGATCTAGGTTTCCCCTTTTCAATTCTGTTCGTGAATACTTCTCTTAATAATTTCTTTTCAACGGTCAATCTAGCGACGAGTTGTTTCTTTTTAGGAGGTTATTTTGTCTTTTTTCGTAAAAAGAATAACTGTACTGCACCCAAGATTTCATCTATTGAATCTTTGCTATTCAGTTTTAGTTGACGTCGTTGAAATTATGAAGAAAATTAGAATTCGATTATTTGATACGATTCCGTACTCGGGATATACCGGTAGCTAGTGAGAAGGAAGTGTGTTGTAGCTGTTTTAGTTTATGTCGTTGAACCATGAAGAATTTAGAATTCATAACTCAACGACGTCAGCTAAAACTGTTGAATATTTGCACACCAGTTTTAGTTGATGTTGCTGAACTTTAGAATTTTATTATTTGATATGATTCCGTACTATGAATATACCGCTAGCTTGTGAGAAGAACTTTGTTGTGTTGTAGCTGGCTATTGGTGCATTTGAATCAGAATGCATTGATCTTGAATCCTCGATATTGGATTGCCCTTTAATGATATGGATTAAACAAATAAGACTTAACCTTTCTGTTGTCTTTCGGTTCTTTTGTTGTTAAGTTGGAAGAGGGTGGCCGCACCGAGCAGGTGCAAGCACAGAAGTGTCGTGCTAGACTTTGTCATTTAGAATCAGCTGCTGTTGAGAAATCGGCAGAATGGGGCAACACTCGCTTGAATAGGATCCTTGTTGACTATATGCTGCGGATGTCATATTTTGACACTGCAATGAAGTTATCTGAGACCAGCAATATTCAGGTTTTTACACGCTCTCGAATTTGATTCTGAACTGCAGAGTCTATCTTGCATCCAGGTTCTCTTTGTCTGTAAACATTTTGAATCATGAAGCATTGCTGCCTGGAATCATTTCTATTCTGGATTAACGAGGATAAAAAAATGACTATGCATGTGTGTAACATATGTTGGGGGAATTCAGATGCAGCTGAATGTTAGCACCTTACTGTTCATTTAGAGAAAAAAAGAATGAAAAGATTTTTTCATTCTGAAATATTTAATCTGCTTTTGACTAGTTATAAATCACAGGATCTTGTCGACATTGATGTTTTTCAAGAAGCTAAAAGGGTTATCGATGCCCTTCAGAATAAGGAGATAGCTCCAGCACTTGCCTGGTGTTCTGATAACAAGTCAAGGTTGAAGAAGTTCAAGGTACACGTGATGGTTCTCAAGAATATTTCATTTACTTTACTAATACATTCCAAGGTATATCAACAATGATGATAAGCCAATGAGCTCTTCATGCTGTAATTTATTATCTGTTGCTTATATGCTTGTTTTATATGTTTCTTTAGAAGTGGTTTAGTGCTGGGAGTGTAGTAATGTATGGTTCCTCTAGTGGGTTTGTGACTATCTGACAAGATCCATATTAGCGACATAATAGTAAGTAATTAGTCAGTTTGTTAGGAGTCTTAGGACTTAGGAGTTTCAGTTACAAATAGAGGGGGAGTGAGTGAGGAAGTGTGCAGTATTTTGAGAATGATTTAGAAAACTTGGGTTGGTTTATCCAAGAGGGAGGTTCTAGGTGCCTTTCCCCTTGGGCTATTTTTATATTTCACTTTCTTATTCCAATACATAGTTCGGATCCTATCACTATCCTAGACCTATTTGTTCAGTTATCGAGTTCGAGGGTATGGGTGAAAGTAGAAGTTGGTCCTGATGTGCAAAGTTGGGCGAGTAAAGGTCATTAATATTTTTGGAAATTTTTTTATTATAAAGTTGTTTGATTCAAATCTGCTCTATTATATAAAGAAATTCCACTTTCCCCTTCTTGAATGGTTATATTTATAAATTATAATATTTTCTTACATGGAGCAATCCGTTTCATGCTTGTGAAGTACTATGGTATCAACCATAATTTTGACATCTAACTGGTAGTTTTTTTAATGATTTCAAATGCAATTTAGGAGTTCTTTCAGCTTTCATTACTTGTTGCTTTTTATCATGACAGAGCAAATTTGAGTTTCAACTGAGGCTTCAAGAGTTCATAGAATTGGTGCGAGCTGACAAGAAAATGCAAGCTATTGCATATGCCCGTAAGTACCTTGCTCCTTGGGGAGCAACCCATTTTAAAGAAATGCAGAGGGTCGTGGCAACTTTGGCTTTCAAGAGTAGTACAGAGTGTTCTATGTACAAGGTGAATCATACCCATCCTGTTTTATCAATTTGAGCAGCTTAACTTCATTAGCGCTTAAACTATCCAATTTTTTTTTTTTTTTTAATTATGTTGGTTTGAAGTTTTAACTGTATATAAGCACTTGGGCAAAAACATTTCTAATCGAAATATTATTTACCGATTGTTGTTACTCTTGCCCATCATAATTTAGAGGTGATGAGTTCCGTCCCTCTTGAATTAGTCTAGTGGTCAAGAGAGTTTTGAAAAACTAAGAGATGATAAGTTTAACCATGGTAACTATCGAAATTTGTTTCTTACGAGTTCTTTTACATAGTAGGCTTGTAGGGTTGGCGGCTATCTCATCTCATGAGAATAGTCAAGGTGTGTGTAAGCTAACTTCGACACTCACATACAAAAAATGTAAATTGTTTTTTTCCTCCATACTCTCTTTCATCATGGCTACTGAGATGGAAACATTATTTGGGAAAATATGTATGCTTAATATCTGTCCTAATCTTAAGTCTGTTTCATACAAATATAATGGTTTCTGCTGGCCTTGCCTTTGTCACTGAAACTAGACTCCATCAAGTTGAAGTGAGGCATAGGGTTGAATTTCTTTTTTTTCTTTTTTGTGCTTAATAGGTCTTATTTGAATCAAAGCAGTGGGATGACCTTGTGAATGGATTTAGACAGGAGTTCTGCAAAATATACGGCATGACGCTCGAGCCAATGCTAAATATCTATCTTCAAGCTGGCTTGTCTGCTCTGAAAACCCCGTATCCTTGTTCATTTACTTGTCTCATGTGTGTGTGTTTCACGTTCACTGCAGTTAAATCTTTCCATCTAATTTGAAAACCTGGAAATCTGAGAAAGTGCTTTTAAAAGTTTAATAGTGCAAGAAGTACATCGCCTAATAAGTATTACTGATTTCCAAAGCAATCTTCTATTTACTGTGAAAAGAGAAACATTGCATCTCAAATAATCTATCCCCAAGTGCAAAAACAGCAATAGCTCAGTGGCATTAGTATACGCCCAAAGACCACGAGGTCACGGGTTCGAACTATCTCTAAGCTATGAAACAGACAAGTTTTCCTTGACTGACCTTAGATACTGTTATGAGGATCATTGCACCAAGGAAGACCCATTATCGCAGGAAAGTTTTAGGAAGCTAGCAGTGCCGTTACCTTACTCGAAGCAGCATCACTCGAAGCTCGTGTGCTACATAACAAAAGAGCTCATGGACACTGAGAACCCGCCGCAAGTTCTTCCGAATGGTTATGTGTACAGCACCAAGGTTAGCATAATTTCGGTTATGATTTTGCATGGAAATGGAGCCAAGCTTTTTTTTCTTCCTACCCTAAAATGTTCGTCTCTTGTTTGATAATATCGGTGCTTGGCAGGCTCTGGAGAAGATGGCCAAGGAAAACAGTGGTAAAATCACCTGTCCAAGAACAGGCTTTGTGTGCAACCATTCCGAGCTGGTGAAGGCATACATATCTTAAAGGCCCAATGAATTTATGGAAATCAAATATTTTATTGTTCAGATAACAAAATGCAGGTGTTTTTTTTTTTTTAATTTTACAAAACAAATTTCCTTGTATTTCCTTGCATGATCAGAGAATGATGGCTTGTAAATAAAAAAAATCATACGGTTGTATTCTTTATATATTGTTCTGCTGCATATAAAAAGTTTTTTTTTAGTACAATAAAAGAGGATTGGAGAGACTTGAACTATTGAACTAAGGCATCGTATAAGCTAGTTGAGCTATGTGTTGCATCCAACTTCGTTGTGGTTGCAAAGTGATCGTGAGACACTTGCTCTAATCCGTGCAACCTCTATCACGGGTCACGTGAAAAAGTTTTCGAAAGGGAATAAAATGATTTTGAAATACATTTCGTCTTTAAAAATTATATGACAAGAGACTATATGGGACAGAACAATAGCTTGCATTCATCATATAATAGCTTGGTAGGAGGGAAGTTTCGAGAGTCATAATATATTAAAGTTCACTGCTACACGGTAGCTTTGTTTTTAAAATTTTGTTTTCAAGAATTCAAATGTTATTTTAGAAATGGCTAAAAATTATTTTAAATAATTATAATAATGTTTGGAGAGAGATTTTTGACTAATGATAGTTGTCATTTTTAAATATATTTCTTTAATATTATAAAGAAATTGATTATCATTTTTTTTGTTCACATATAACTACTTTATTATAGGTTCAAGATTTTTTATTAAAATAAATGTGCATAATTATTTATCTAAAATTAATTCGATTGTGTCAATTTATGTCTTTATATTAAACACAATTTTTAATAATTAAATCAATTTATTCAAAAAATTCAAATTAAAACGGTAACAAAATTTATTTTATCATATAATATATCACATTTACAAAATGTCCTAACAAATTTTAAAATAAATAATTTCTCTTATTTAAAAAAAATGTTAGATTTATATTACGTTAAAATTAATGGTAAGTTTAATGACTGTTTCAATTGAGTTTTTTTGTAATTATTTTAAAATATTACGTTAAAATTAATGGTAAGTTTAATGAATGTTTCATTTTAAATACTGATTTTAAATTACTAATATTACTACCAAACAAACTTGACTAACACTACTAATCATTACTTCAATGAATCTTTTATAAATAATAATTCTAAATACTCTAAAAAATTATGTAACAATTATTTTTAGATACTCAAAATAAATACTAATTTTAAGATCGGTTAATTATTTGAAACTTCAATGATAAAGTAGAGATGATAAGAAGTGAAATTAACGATGATGATCAACGTCTGTAGACAGACAGAATCCATAAGCCCCAAAAAATAATCTTGAAAATCAGATAACCAAATCAAATAAACCATAAGAATCCTTGGATGATAGGATTATAAGAACAGATTATTATATTATATCATAAATAGGACGGAAAATAAAATAGGAAAATAATATAGGCCAAAATACGTTGCTGATGAACATTGTGGACCGGAAATTCAATAACAATACAAGTTCTATTAAGTCTCTAATAAAATTTCAATCCAAACGCATGGGTTCATGCAGACCAATTAAGAAACTGTCTTATTATGCAGATTCGCTACCACCTCGCTCGCTACCTCCCCTCGGCGAACCGTTATCTTCATTATCTTCATCGTTTACAGGACTCCTTTCTTCTCTGGGCAAGGGACTGGGGCTGCGACTGTAGCCATTCTCTTCCCTCCTTTCACCACCATTGAAGTCATCAGCTTCATCCATTGGGCTTCTGCTCCTTCCTCCTCTGGGGCTTCTGCTCCTTCCCCTAGGGCTTTCACTTCGCCCCCTAGGACTCTCACTCTGCCCCCTAGGACTTCTGCTTCGTCCTCCAGGGCTGTCTCGATTTCCAGGAGATAGACTACGTCTTGCTTCTTCTGGACTCCTCTCATCAGGAGTAGGGCTACGCTTCATAGCTTTTGAAGGAGGAGGTGACAAACTGTGCCTCTTAGGGCTTGAACGGCCTCTAGGGCTCCTTGATCTTTTTTCGGATCGTTCGGGACTTCTCTCCCTTTTCACAGGTGATCGATGTCGACTGTGACAATTCACAAATGCTCAGGAAGTCAAATTTAACGATTTTAGAGTTCAAAGTTCATTAATTAACCAACAAACTCATAAAAACAGTAATTGCAATGTGACTCAAGAAGATCAACAACCGAATAAATGAAAATGGTTAAATTGTAACAAACCTGTAGCTACGACCTCTGCTGTAACTACGGCTTCGACTCCGGCTTCTACTTCTTCCACGACGAGGGCTTGGCGAACGTGAATAGCTTTCTCGCCTGTTCCAAACAGTTTTTAAAGATCTCAAAATAAAAATAAAAATGAAGAGAAAGAGCACTTGAAAAGATAGTGTACTTCAATTTCTTAGGACTGTTCTGGCAATTCTTCTCTATGTGGCCCCGTTCCCCACATCGATAACACTTGTTTTTCCAGTCTCCAGCCTTGCAATCTCTAGCCCAGTGGCCATCAATCCCACAATTAAAACAACGCCCAGCTCCAGGAGGGCCTCTGCCACCAAATTCCCGAGATCCACCAAAGTCGCGAGAACCTCCGAAGTCGCGAGAACCACCGGGACCACGGGGTACCTAGCTCAAATTTGAAAAAATTTCATCACATCGAGAGAACAGTTAATAAAACCAATATGTGACATATACAAGATGCTTATCAGTCCAAGCTAATAAAACTGCATAGTCTTTATAATAAACAAATGTAAGGATGTTATACAGGATATACATGAACATGTGATGGAGGATTTTTATTTAAGCATCAAAATTTATATTTATTAAAACAGTCAAGAATGATCAGAATCCCAAAATGGCAGGAGAAAAATGCAAACTACTCATAAGGATAGCTTTGACAACAAGCCAGGAGAATGCAGAGTTAACTTTATGAAACAAGTTAAACAGTAATATAAGGATTCATCAAGGGAGATTATGGAACATACCCCTTTAGCTATTTCAACAATGATTCGACTTCCATGAATATCCCTCCCATTTAAACTATATCTTGCATCATCGGCATCTCGAGGATCACTAAACTCCTGGTATCAGATGTTGAAGCAGATAGACCAAGAAAAAGATCATAATTGCAAATATTAACAGACGCCATCGAAGTAACTAAAAGGAATGCTACAGATAGCATTATTAACTTGCATTTAAAGCTGGAAAAATCTAGATAAAGGAGAGAGAGAGAGAAACATACAACAAATGCATAGTCTCGCTTCATATCCACATCGCGTACTCTGCGTAAATTGTTTCCAGAAACAGGTAAGGCCATCATTTGATACAAGTACCAAAGGGTTGACACCTCGCCCCTCATAGATGAACTAAACACCATTCTGAGATTCTTGGCATTTCCATAAAAACAGGGAATAACATAATAGAAAGACTCGCCAAATCCACCAAGGGAACCCTCTCACCATAGACCTCCAGGTTTGGCATAAGCCAAGAAACCTTCAACAAGATCACTCAAGTTAAAGTTTTAAACCACGCAGACCCATCAAGAATTCCACACTTTCATCGATACATAAAATTATACATTTTAACAATCGAGCACCCAAAGAAACGCTTGGCAAATACCTTAAGATGTCTAGAGAGAAGTATCAATTAATAATTTACTCTGAAAATAGTGCTGGTAAAATAGGACTCGGCCAAAGCTTACGAATTCATCAAATTAACGTAAACATACAAATCTGATCAGTATATACCGGAAAGTCTGCATACCTTCCATAGCGACCGAACAGGTCATCCAGATCACGCGACCTCGTCCGTGAAGACAGGTGCCCCACGTAGAGCCGTGTACCACCGTATCGATCGTCGTATCGAGGCATTTTATCTACAATTGAAAATCGCAACACCGCCATCAGCAACATTACTTCATAACCAATAACACGTACAGGAATTCCAAAACAACAGACTTTAATACAAACGGATATATATGTGTATATACGATTAAATTAGCGAGGATTCGAAGAGGAAAACCACGAAAAAATTTGAAAAAAAAAAATTAAAAATAGACACCAACAGATCCTGGATGATGAGAAAACAAATCAATGGAGATACGATATGAATATGGACTAAGAGGATTCGATGAGAAAACCTAGCAAAAACGAAAGAAGAGGCGCACCTGGAAAAGAAGAGGATCTGGAACCCTAACCTTCGCTTCGTTCGCAAAATAGATCACTGTTAAACTCTCCATGCTATTTTATAAGGATTTATGTACACCGTTAGGCCCAAACTTTAAGATGGGCTTAATTATTTAAAACGGGTCCCCACAGTTTGTTTGGGCCGAACTTATGGACCGGTAGTAAAAGGTAACTTTTCTTTTTTTAATTTGAAGTGGATACGCAATTTTTACAAAAAAATAATTAATGTAATCAAATTTTAAAATACTTGCGTATAGAATCATTCATATTGTATTATAAGAAAATCCGTAAAAATATTAATGTATAAAGTAATTATATTTGCTTTTTTTTCTTTTTGAAAGTGACTATTGTTATTATTTTATAGATTTGACTAGTTTTGTAAGTTTTTTTTAATACTAATTTTATTTTACTTTTTTAAATGGAAAAGGGACCCACAAATTATACGTAGATGGTACTATGCTAACAAATAATATGAGAGTCAAATACTTATTTTTATGATCAAACTTGTGACCGTGAAGTTGAATTGGATTACAGTAATCAACAAGTCAACATGTCACTGACCAAATAACTCAATCTTCTTCTTTTTAAATGGATAACTATATATATATATATTCAACATGTCACTGACCAAATAACTCAATCTTCTTATTTTTAAATGGATAACTGTTATGTATATATATATATAATAGTGGAGTATGGAGGATTTAAGAGTTAATGATAGTTGAAATAATTATGGAAATTTGTATTAATAGTGATTTGAGTAATTAACTATACGTTTTGAGATTTATATTAATAAGAATAATTGTATAATCAATTATTAGTTTTATGAGTGATGTTATCATGGTTGAATTATAAATTAGATATGACGTTTGATTGAATGTTTAATAAGGAGTTTATTTAATTATAGTTTTAAAATTATTGTTTACCACCAAATACAAACAACGGTTGAAAATGTGGTTGTTCACCATCCCCCTCTACTAAAAACAAACTTTACCTAGATAAATACCTTTTTGTTCTATAGGTTGATATTTTTCTATGTTTTTTTATTTTTAAATAAAAAACTTTTACTCTTTAACATTTTCATATACCTTTTATCTTTTGAGTACTTCATTTTACTATATTTAGGGTGCGTTTGAAGCACTTATTAAGTTATTTTAGACGGAAGGTTATGATAAACAGAAAGTTATTATAAACGTTGAGTTATTATAAACAATTTTTGGAGTGCACGATATTATAACAGAACTTATTATAAATAGCGTTTGAGACACATGTTATTATAAGGGAAGTTATGATTTTGTTTTCTACTTTATTTTTGAAATAGGTAGAATTTAGATTTTTGTATATATATATATATATATATATATAAATGACAATGTTTAACAAAATATTATTTATTAATATTATGAAAATAAATTAATATTTGTTATTTTTATAAAGTAAAAATTTCTTATTCTATTTGACATATACATATATACACACACACACATACATACATATATATATATATACATACATATATATATATATATATATTTTTTTTTTTTTTTTTGTACATTAGTATATTCATAGACTAAAAATAAGCATGCTAGAATAATTTACATGATATTATTTTGATGTAAATAATAATTAAAAAAAAAAACTTCGCCCACTTCGCCCGCCAATATAAATGATGTTCAATAATAATAATGATTGCTTTGAAAAAACTAAATAAAAATATATGTTTTTCAAGATTTAATCAAAAAACGAATAATTAATTATTAAATGACATAGTTTTGTAAGTTTTACCTATAAAATTCCAATCATTTATTAATTAACAGTTTTGAGAATAGACAAATCAAAAAAATTTGAGCAATAACAGAATTGAAAAAAAAAAGTATAGATAAAAAAAAAAAAAATTGAGCGACCATATGTAATAAGTTACAACAATTAAAGAATAGGTGTATATTAAAAAATAACAAACGAAAAGAAGATAGCTTTTCGAAAATTAAGAAAAAAATAATAAAGCAAATGTGCGGGTCCCATAATTATAACTTTCAAAATTTGGGAACTAGCGGCATTTACCCTTATAATCGGCATCATTTAAAATAAACGGCCCCAAACACGGGTCGGGTTATAATAACCCAATGGATAACAAATATTAATGTCGTTGAACACCTGCTCTTTTGAGTATTGGGTATTTTAAGTCATGGGAGTCGTGAATGAGTTTTTGGACATTTACGACCTTAAGAATATTTTAGTGATTTTACATTAACTTAGGTGATTAAATTTTTGAAGTTGATGAGAGGACGTAAGAGAAAGTGGAAGATAAGAATGAGTGAATTAACTATTTGAATGCATGGAGTAATTGTTAGGAATTAATATTTTATAAAAGATACGCTCAAAAACCTCATTTGAAAAATGAACGATGAGAAAAAAAATATTTATTTTTGTATTAATTTGTTTATTGTAATTATTATATACTTATTATATATAATTTATAAGTTTAATATATTTCATTTTATATTATATGGACGGATGAACAAAATGTAACCATTAAAAGTGATCACATTTATATATTTTTTTTATTCTTGATATCTATTTTTTTACTCTATGGTCCACTTTTCAAATTTTGGTAATTATTATTATTTTTTGAAATACGATAAATAAAGATTTAACAACACAATAATTTTAAACTATTTACCTTCACAAATTAAAAGAGCAGGTTGCGATTTTATGTTGGTATGAATTCTGGGAGTCCTTTTAGGGTTTTTGCATCATTGGGCAGAGAGAATTCGTTGGACTAAATTAAAAACCTTAATCGTTGCTTATGACATTTTTGCTGTGTTTAGGGATGCTAATTTGAGGATGAATCTACGCGGCAATACTGAAACTGTAGCTCCGGCGCAAGCCAGTCCGCTCGAGGTAATATATCAATTTCGTCGAGCTGTGTATACGTTTGTACATTGTGTATGTTTTTGTGTTGAATTTTGTGGCTTACCTTGAAGTTAAACTGGGCATGAAACTGGAAAGTGGAAACAGTATGTATTTGGTACATTCTGTAAGTTGGAACTGATTTCTGTTTTGATTCTTAACCAATAACAAAGTTTTGATATGCCCCAAGAGTAATGGAAATGATAAAATTTATCTCAATGTACCGGTTTAAGTTTTTAGGTTGATTACTGATTTACATAATTCAATATGGTACCGGAACAGAAGATCTTGAGTTCGAATCTCTATTCATGTCGTTTTCCTCTTAATTGATATAAATAAATTTATCTCAAACTACAATTTTACTCATAGTTTCATATATTTGTTTTAGTCATGTACTCCCCTACTTTGTTCTGTGTTTATTTTATTGCTGGCTTCTGTAATCAGAGACATGAAAATAACTTTTTTGATTTTCCAATGGTTTTAGATTTTCAATGCATTCGTCTCAACAGGGGCAGGGTGGTTGATGACTTGAGTTTTGGATGTGTACTCTCTCAAAATTTCAGGTTTGAGATCCATCTATGATATTAATATGTAGACACTTTATGTGTCTACATTCTTTCGATGTCTCTCGGTACTTAGTCTAGGGACGGATGTGGTTTTCTCAGATATAATGGAGCAAAATTTCGATTTCCCGGTTAAAAAACAAAAAAGAGATTTTCAATGCATTCCAGTTCAGTGGATTTTTCATGTAAGAAGGCAATGCTGAGGTACTAAATTTCCGTCTATATTGTTTTTTTTAGAATCACCTCTTTGGTGACGGAAATCAACCATCGACTATGTCAATATATCTTCCTTTGACATCTGCTCCAGCAGCAATATCATGGGCTCATCATAAGGTGGATGGCACTTCCAATGAGAATGAGTTGCCCCCAAATTCCACATACCAATATAATCAAAAAATGGCCAACAGAATAATAGATCAGATCACTATATTGGTCAATATTCGCCATAGAATAATAGAGCTTTAAACGAAATGAGTTCAAAACGATGGTCGAAGGCTTGGACTGTAAAGGTGTGTTTCCCTCAAGATTTTAAGTTTGAGACATATCTGTAACATTAATTTGTAGACACGTTCCGTAACTCAATTCTTACGATGTCTGGCCTAGAGACGGGCATGGTTACCCCGAGTATACTAAAGCAAAACTTTGATTTCCTGATTTTCAAAAAAATAAAATAAATAATAGAAGTTGCTTTTCTAGTATTTAATATTCTTTGCGTTTGAAAACAAATGGATAGACAGTTGTCATGTATAATTAATCGTGATAAGTGCAAATGAGCTTGGACGACACTACCATTATTGGCTCTTCTCGGTTGCTTGGTTGGCTGAGTGTCATTTCTTGACTAAATTAGGAGTTCATAATTTACTCCTCTCTTTCAGTGGTAGGAGAAATTAATCTTTTCCTCAAGACATCCGGCCATAAAAAAAATAATACGTATTAAAAGCGTAGAATGTAAATATAGTAATTACTCTTTTTAGGGCTGTCTGCACCTAATGTTTATACATCATGGTCAACATGTTAGAAGTTTTGGCTTGATGTTGAACGGGAGCATTACTCGTCCTCTATAATATTACTGGTTAATATTGTTTCGTGTTTGAATGTGTCGATTTCCATTTGCAGGCTTCATCTACCGCTCTCTATATGCCAGAGTCGGAAGACGTGGCGGCTCATGGAGATGCAAATGGTGCTTCATACCGACCGAACTTTCGGAGGAAGATTACATCACTCCCGTCTTCGGTCTGTAACAATGTAGAAGATGAACAGGTACAACATTAAGATTTGAGTGAAAATATCAAATATTTGCCTTGAATGATAGAGAAGCATTACAAAAATGGTAGAGAAGCAACATGCATTACAGGAAAGAATAACATTCTGTTGCAAATTTATCATAGTTGTTCATTATTCATTGGTATTAGCAAATATGGATAGAAATAAAAGCAAATTGTATCTTATTACATATATGACAATCTTATATGAGTATATATTTGCTTTCCTTAGGAAGTTGAGTTTGGCTTCTGTCAGAATCCTTGTTTTTATATTGAAAATTACTAATTAGTTTTCAAAAAAAGTGGATCTATCTGTGTGTGTGTATATATATATATATGTAAAGAAATAAACTCAAATTTCATAAATAAAAAAATAAAAACAAAATAATTATTGATGAAAGTTAGGGGTGTCTGGTAGTAATTTTGAATGAGTATTTTAAATTAATATTTATTAAATATTCATAAAAAAAATTCATTGAAACGAGAATTTGCTGTAATTATTATTACTCAAAATAAATCATCATTTAAAATACTCTTAAAATTCACATTCAAATAAATTTTTAGTTTTAATCATTACTTTCAAATACTTAAAATGAATCATCATTCTAAATATTCTTAAAAACTAAATTCAAACTAGCTTTTGTCTACCATCGTTGTTAATTATTATTTTTAAATGCTTAAAATAAATATTCTTTCTAAATATTCTTTTAAAATATGTCTAAACAAGTTTTTGATCAATCATTAATTTTAAATACTCAAAATAAATTTTAATTTTAAATATTTTTAAAATTACAACCTAAACATCTCCTTAATGATTTGTTTAGTTCTTTCCGCGTGAATGGCCATTTTGCACTTTTTTTGAGATAGCTATTTTACACAATACCCGGGTAATCATGCCCGTCCTTAAACTCGACACCGAAAAGATGGAGCATACCTCTTGTACCCAAATCTTTAACCAACTATATCATTCCCTTGGAGACTTCCATTTTGCACCTCAACCAATGAGACAGAGGTTAAACTCATGATTTTTTATTTATTTATTTTTTATAATTTAGGAACTCAAATGTATGATTTGTTCCGTACTCGGTGATGATGTGGCATATGCTCAATATATATATAAGTACTGGTTGCATCCCCTGGAAATTGTAACAGACATGAGTAACAATCTTACGTCATAATATGCTAGATTTTATATTACAAAAATAATAGTAAAATGCAAAACACAATTTATTTAAAATTCTAACAGCTGCCACCAGCATTCTATAATAATCCAAATTAACGGTCAAGTAAAAAGCAAACATGATTTGAAGTGACCGGTCTTCTTTTTTTTTCTTTTTCTGTTGAAACACAGTCAACACAAACACCGACTCTGTTTGTTTTTTTTTTTTTTTTTTTTTTTAATTTTACCCTGCTCGCTATTTTTGGAGTTTTGGATTTTTGGGACAGA
This sequence comes from Cyclanthera cordifolia, assembly GCA_037832605.1. Classification (NCBI taxonomy): domain Eukaryota; kingdom Viridiplantae; phylum Streptophyta; class Magnoliopsida; order Cucurbitales; family Cucurbitaceae; genus Cyclanthera; species Cyclanthera cordifolia. The sequence goes on from JBBMEG010000003.1 coordinate 7,530,615, forward strand.
GGAGGTGTTTGAAATGAGTATTACATATTTGTAATTATAAAGTTATATCTACTCATTTTTTATTTTTATTAAGTTAAAACAAATTTTCATTTCAAATTATTTAGAATAAACACACACACCTACACGCACGCACGCCTCCACGCATGCCTCCACGTGTTTATGAGTTTGATTTTGTACACCAATTAAATGGTACGTACTATTCTAGTGAGTGGATTATTGATACTGGTGCTTCAAATCACATTTCTGGTAATATCTCTTTGTTCTCAAATTTGTTTGACACGTCTTCTCAAGTTGGGTTACCTAATGAAAAAAGTACAACAACTACAAAATAAGTAGCGATTAAATTCAGTGATGATTTAGTTTTAGGGAATGTTCTATATGTTACTGCTCTAACTTGCAATTTGTTATTTGTCTCAATTTTTGGAACAACAACAATATATTGTGTTTTTCACTAAAAAGTTATGCTTTATAGATGACTACACTTTGAGAAACTTGATTGCAGCAAGAGTATTGAATAATGGAGTCTATGTCTTCAGGTAAATTGGTACTTCTAGATTTCTAGCAAAAAAAGTAGCCGCTTCAAATAAAAGTGTGTTAAGGCATAAAGAAGGAGCATTTCTTGAGTGAAAAATTTTGGTCATTCTAAATTGCCACGTCATTATCTCAAATTTAATGGCAAAATTAAATTAACTTTTGAGACAATATTTCTCAAAATTAAATTAGATCAAAAGTTTGTTTTATTTTGAAATTGAGTCAAAATTAAATAAGACCCAAGTTTAATTTGTGGCCAAGTTCATATGAAGACTCATATCCATGTAAACAAGTCCAATAGGCCAAGCCCAAAGCTCAAGCCCAAATGCTCATCAAGGCCCAAGCCCAAGGTCCATGGAAGCTCTATAAATAGAGAAGATTTCCTTCATTTTCAAGATTCAGACATTTGAAACTATAGAGAGAATTCACAAGAACAGAAGACTCTAAGAGAAGAACACACATCTGTTCATCGCAAGTAGATCAACAAGTCAACGACTGATCCCTCGATCGACAAGTCAAAGACAGATCACACGATCAACAAGTCAAAGACCGTACATCAAAAGTAGATCAAGTCAACGAATGATCCATCGTTCAACAAGTCAACGAATGATCCATCGTTCAACAAGTCAACGAATGATCCATCATTCAACAAGTCAACGACCGATCCCACGATCAACAAGTCAATGACCGATCATCCAAAGTAGATCAACAAGTCAACGATTGATTCATCGATCAACAAGTCAACGACCGATCCCTCGATCGACATGTCCAAGACCGATCATCCAAAGCAGATCAACAAGTCAACGACTGATCCTTCGATCGACAAGTCAACGACTGTTCCCACGATCAAAAAGTCTATGATCGATCATCCAAAGTAGATCAACAAGTAGTGACCAATCATACAAGAAGATCAACAAGCCAAATGCCGATTGAACATCAACAAACTCAATCTTGGGAATAAGTTGTGAAGCCTTCAACACAAAATCAATTTCAAGAACAAGCTGCAAAGCCCTTGAGACAATTATACATAAAAGAATAAGCTGCGAAGCTCTCGAAGAATTTGTATATGAGAGAGAAAGAATTAGAGGAACAAATTAGAGATTGTAATCATATACTCATATCAATCAAATTCAAGTTCATATACACATGCCTCGCTTTCCTATTTTGCAGTGAAATCTCGTGTGAACACATCCTTCTATGAAAGTTGTTTCTTCTTTGCCTAAGGTAATTATTGGTAGTACAGTGGATATTAGTTGCAATTTTGATGGTCAAGTTTGTTTTAAGAGTAAACAACTTCGTAATTCTTTTCTGTAAGTATGAATAAAGCTTCTGGGGTCCAAATGATTGTCTAGTTGCGGGGCACGTTATTTTCTTACTATTGTTGATGATTACTCTCGTGCTACGTGGGTGTATTTGATGATTGGAAAATACGAAGCTGCGAAATTGATTCAAAATTTTTATATTATGCTTGAAACTCAATTTGAAAAAAAAATAAATAAAATTTCTTAGAAGTGACAAGTACAAGAATTTTGGAGTTTGAAGTCATTTTTCTCGCGTAAGGGAATTTTACACCAAACGTCTTGTGTGGATAATGCACAAAAAAAAAGGGTTGAGTAAAACGTAAACATAAACATATTCTAAATGTTGCACGTGCCCTGCGTTTTCAAGCAAAATTGCCTAACTATTTTTGGGCGGAATGTGCTTTAGCAGTTGTGCATCTTATAAATAAAACTCCTACCCCAGTATTGGATGGGAAAACTCCTCATGAGTGCTTATTTGGTTAGACTCCTTCATATGATAATTAATATACGTATTTTTGGGGTGTTTGTGTTATGTTGCAAATAGACCTCGTGTAAAAGACAAGTTTGACTCAAAGTCTAGAAGGTGTATTTTTGTTGGATATCTTTTTGGCAAGAAAAGTTGGCGTCTTTATGATTTAGAAACTTGTGATCTTTTTGTTAGTTGTGATGTGCAATTTTTTTAGGATACATTTCCCTTTATTGAGTCTTTTCCTGATCGTGCGAGATTGCAATGAGAAATATATTTTTCTCAACTTCCGTTATAGGATGATAAAAATGAGGAATATGTAAGTGTTGATTCTCATGAAGAAATACCTATTGTGGGCACATATGTAAATACAAATGAGTGTATTGGTACATGTCCTAGTGACATTGCCCATTCTAATGATATTGAAGTACTATGTCATGGGCATCGTATAAAATTTCCTTCGACAAAGCTTTATGATTATGTTACGAATACAACTTTGAAACATCAGATTGACTCTACTACACTAAATGCACCACAATATCAGTCTACCTCATCGGTAAACCTTTCAATATCGCTTGTTATGTTCATTATACCAATTTTTATGTGAAACATAGATGTTTTCTTATGACAATTTCCAAGGGCAAAGAACTGAGATTGTTCAAAAAGCTATGAAATATCCAGGTTGGCGTTGGGCGATGCAAGTTGAGATTGATGCTCTTGAACGAAATGGTACATGGACTTTAGAGGACTTGCCTCCTGACAATAAGGCTATTGGTAGTGGTTGAGTGTATAAAATCAAGTATACATCCACTAGTGAAATTGAACGTCTTAACAGATGCTTGGTCATTCATGGTAATCGACAAATTGCTAGAGTTGATTATAATGAAACTGTTGCACCCATGGCAAAAATGGGAGCATTTTGTCTTTTTCTTGCTATTGCTGCAAGTTTAAAATGGGAATTACATCAGATGAACGTTCATAATGCTTTTCTTCATGGTGATTTGGAAGAGGAAGTGTATATGCGACTTCCTCAAGGGTACACTGCTTCAGTCCCAGGAAATGTTTGTAGGCTGTGTAAGTCTTTGTATGGTTTGAAACAAGCACCTTGACAGTGGTTTGCTTAGTTATCTAGTGCATTAAAAGGTTATGCTTTTACGCAGTCTTATGCTAACTATTCACTGTTTAGTTATTTTCAGGGTAGTGTATCACTTCATGTACTTGTGTACGTTGATGACTTGATTATAGGTTCAATACATGAAGCTATTTTAAAATTTAAAGATTATTTGAGTTCGTATTTCCATATGAAAGATTTGGGCATTTTGAAGTATTTTTTAGGCATTGAGGTAGCTCGCAGTGATGAAGGTATATTCTTTGTCAACGTACGTACGCTTTGAATATTTTAACTTAAAGTGGCATGTTAGGTTGTAAGCCTATTGACACACTTATGAAGCAGAATCATCGATTGACTCGTGTTGCGAGGGAGTCGTATGCACATCCAGATCAATATCGTCGATAGTTGGACGACTTATTTATTTTGTGTAACACATCCTGAACTAAGTTATTCAGTCCATACCCTTACACAATTCTTAATCGCTCCACAAGTTCAACATTGGGATGCAGCCCTACGACTATTGTGCTACTTGAAGGGTGCTCCAGGTCAGGGAATTTTGCTACCATCTATAGGTGACATGCGTTTGACTGCTTTTTGTGATAGTGATTGGGCAGCTTGCCCGTTGACTTGCCGTTCGTTGACTGGGTATGTGGATTTTCTTGGATCTTCTCCTATTTCCTAGAAAACAAAGAAACCGACGACAGTGTCTCGTCTGCTAAAGCTGAGTATCGTGCAATGGATGTTGCTACCTGTGAGTTAAAATGGTTTGAAATCTTTAATGAGTTCTCTTGGTGTTATGCATTCTCAACCTATGCAATTATTCTGTGATAGTCAATATGCTCTTCATATTGCAAAGGATCATGTGTTTCATGATCGTACTAAGCACATTGAAGCCGATTGTCATTTTGTTTGTGATGAATTATTATCCGGAAATCTTACTACTAAATATGTTCCCACTGGTCATCAACTAGCTGGTATTTTAACAAAGGCACTCGGGAAGCAACAATTTAAATATCTTATTGACTACATTTGCAATTTACATGCTCCAACTTGAGGGAGTGTATTAGAAATTATGAATATATAATTCCTAGATTTTTCTAATTATTAGATTTTCTAGATTTGGTTATTTAAATATTGCAGATATTCGAGAACTTTTAGCCAATTGTTTCTCCCATTTTATTTCTTCTAAAAAAAATTTCACCAATTGTCTTAACATACACAAGAGAACAATAACAAGAGAACTATGAAAATAAAGAGATACACTAAAACACTATATTGAGATATAATAGAGGCTTATTGGACCAAACGCTTAACCTTCCGAGAGGGCTAAGACTCTCCCACCAAAGTCTTTACCAACACAATGTTACAAATTTTTTCCTCTCCTCTACAATAACTCCAATACCTTTATTTACACAAAACTCCTAAGTATTAATTACCATTATACCCTTACATATATTATATTAATATCCCAAAACTATCATTCTTAGGGATTTAACAAATCTCTGTCTCAAACACGGCTTATCCTCAAGGTGTGGGCAAGGATAACAATCCTAATTATCTAAAAAAAATTATGCCAACGATATATTTCTTCTCATCACAAAATGGGCCTCATATTGAAAATTTTCTACCCCGATTACTAGTGAATCAATGTCCCAATTTTCTTTCACATCATGGGTCTCACATCATGTTGACAATACCAAAATGTCATAACTTTCTTATCAGGGCATTACAAAAAGATTAGAAGTTACAAGAATTACAATACATACTTGCTCTGATACCAATATGTTCTCAGAGTAAGTTCTTTCCGGGGTTACCATTCAAGCAATGAATCATGAGGAAGCCTTGTGGGAGCTACATGTTTTTTTGACCATACAAAAGCAAAAATAGGAAGAATTAATGAAACAAACTTTGAAGCGAAAACAAGAAGGTTTGAAGGAAGGCAAAAACAACATAGCCAACAAATGGTGAAAATAGAGCAAAACATAAAAAAGAGGTGGGTGATAATTGGAACAGACCCGAAATCAGTAGCAAATCTGTCTTAAAGGCAGGCCGACATGTCCAAAAGGCGGTAGTAAAACATTAAAGACAAGAAATTGAGCAAAAGAAAAAGAAAGGAAAGAGAAAGAAGACGAGCAAGAGAAAGAGAAGTGAAAGACATTGAAGATGGAAGAAAAAGATATCTCGACGATCGATAAAGAAGCGGAAGAAACAATTTCGAAAGAAAAAGAAGAAAAATATGAAATTTAGGGCTGGAAAAGTGGAACCATAGATATTGTTGGTGGCGGGGGAGGAAAATTCATGAGTTAGTGTTGGAAGAGAAAACTTCGAGAATATGGAAGAAGAAATGTTGGGAAGAAGATGAAAATTTGATTTAAAAAAAAAGGATTTACATAAATTAAGGAGTGAAAAAATAGAAAGGCATTGTCATAAAAGGAGAAAAAGAAAGCAATGTCAATTTTGATAGAGATGTCAAGGAATAGTGATAGCATTAATGAGATAAGATTTACCTAAATATTTTGGGATAAGGCTCATTTATTTGGTGAGAATGTAGTTTGCATAATAATTATCATCCTTACGGGCACTATGAGGACCAGATGTATTTTAGAATGGGGATATGATAGAGTACCAAGAGTAGGATGGGAATATGTGTATAATATGGGTAAGAGTATGATAGTAAATAGTCATTAGTGCTTTTGTTTACATATGAGGGCTAGGATCTTTGGAAAGAAAAGAAATACTTTGATAACGTTGTCTTAAAGAAGACTTTGGTAGGAGAGGGTAGCCCTCTCGAAAGTCTATTGGGAGAGACTTAGCCCTCTCGAAAGGCTAAGGGTTGGATATTGTAAATCTATTATCGTAATATAGTGTTCTTGTTGTATTCTATTCTTTGTGTTGTATTTATCTTCTCTTCTATCAGTTCTCTTGTCAATGTTAAGATTATCTGTGTCTTAACAAATTGGAAGACTTGGTTACAAATATTTTCCTCTCATTTAGAATAATCCTAATACCTCTATTTATACAGTAACTCAAAATATTAATTACCATTATATTCTTACATATATTATATTAATATATCAAAATTATCATTCTTAGGGGTCTAACTTTTACTTCATTTAATAATCAAATTTTATTAAATTTTGAACTTAATTTAAATTATTAATGAAATGAAATTATATTTCGAAGTATTTTTTTTAAAAAAAAATGTCTTAAAAAAAAAGTATATTTTGATAATTTGCAGACGTTACTCTTGGTAAGATATACTTTGGAGGTTACTATTTATTTAAAAATTACGGCTTTAATTATATTTAAATGTTAAAATATCATTTTGATCAATTGACTAATGAATTTGCTCCATTTTAATCTACTTTTAAATGTTCAATTTTTGTATATAAATTATGAATTTACTTACAAAAAAAAGTTTAAAAATAGTCCAAATGATTAATAAATGGTTAATTATACAAAAAAAAAAAAAAAAACTTTCTACTTCTCTCTCATGTGTGCTTCTGGGCAGTTTCGACTCTTGTTCTTCATCTTCAAACCTATGAAACAAATCACACACACTTCTTCTACGGACCCTTTCTTGAATTCAATACTCTGTAAGCTAATCCTCCCTGAATTGACGCCGATCAGCAGCGATGGAAGTAGGCAACGACAACTTTTGTATCACAAGTTGAAAACGATGTTAAATAAACACCATAATCACCACTGTTATGACGACCGAAATTCCATAACTAAACATTTAGGTAAACTACAAAAATGTCGAACATCGACATACCGCACAAATCATGAAGCATCCTAACGACAAACGGTAGAGGAATGACCAAAATAGTATTTTAATCTAAATTTAAATTATTAGCGAAATGAAATAAAATTTAAAGTAAATTTAAATTTCATAAATAGAATAGAAATAAACTTTGAAAATGTTATTTTATGAATAAATAAACAAAATTATTTAGGTAACGCTCGGGGCTAGAAGGGATACATGAATGAACCGAGCCCACATTCGAATGAGAGGAATCTTAAGAAAATTGATTTGTACTACCTATACCAACATGCACGTTCCTTTTCAGTGGCTCAATCGAAGGAATTTCACTGCTAAGTGTGGGACAAAACATGCTAAAAGAACTCGTGTTGGTTTGTGGGAATAGTCTTCATTTTGAGAGTCCAAGGGGGCCAGATCCAGATTCCAAGACCTCATCCGAATCCTGGGCTATGGACGTTTTAATTTAATTAGAAATATTGCATTAAAAAATGTTAAATATCTATAATTAAAATAAAAAGAAAATAAAATTTCATCAAATCACATCTTAACTTTTATCTTTCCGTTCTCGCTCTAACCAAACATTTAGGATATTACCCTACAAAATTGTTGAATTAAAAACATAAACAATTTGGAAAACAAAATGTGATAATGCTAATAAATAAACTTCTTTGTTATCAAACATAAATAAAATTTCCTTTTTCTTGCTTTGATCTTCGAAAGAAAAACTGAATCTGCACATTCAATCGCATCACTGTTTATATAAACTATGTATAAATCAACATGCACATCTGAAACAATAAGGGATGCACCATATAATACAATACAATGACAGAATCTGAACTCTTTCAATTTATACATAATAACTACTAATGTGCTCTGTTATAGCCTATCGCATATCATCCCTCACCATTTGAGCAAATACCTTACTCATCGAAATACCAGCGATATCGACCGCGCTCCCCGTGCTGAACTGAGTAGTCGATACGCTTGCCTCCCATTGGTTGGAAAGACGATCTTGTGACAATGACTCATTTCCATTGCGAGATTTTTCACCCCCTTGGAGTTGAAGTGCACACTCCAGATTCCACAGAATATTTCCCATTGACGGGCGATCCACGCCGCATTCTGCCAAGCATTTCTCGGCTGTCTCTACGTATTTTCTCAGAGAATCCAGCTTGATTTCCTCGACAATACGAGAGTCTACAATTGCCTCCAATTGATCTCTATTCTTTCTCCTCATTACCCATTCTATTAAATTCACCTTTTCCCTTGGGAGAGATGGATCAATGACAGGCCTACCGCAAAGAACTTCAAACATTACGACACCAAAAGAGTAAACATCGGATTTCTCAGTCAGTTGCTGCATTGTTAAATACTCCGGATCAAGATAGCCGAAGCTACCTCTTACTGCTGTACTGACATGAGTCTTGTCAAATTCGGGGCCAGCCTTCGAGAGTCCAAAGTCTGCAACTTTAGCCATGTAATTTTGATCTAGAAGAATGTTTGCAGTTTTGACATCTCTGTGTATGATTGCCTTTGTGGAGCCAGTGTGAAGATAGTGAAGTCCTCTAGCAGAGCCAATGCAAATCTCAAGTCTTTGTTTCCAGCTTAAACATGGAAGTTCTGATCCATACAAATGGTCCTTTAGAGTCCCTTTTTCCATGTATTCATAAATTATGATCATCTCGTTTTTCTCATCGCAGTACCCAATCAGAGATACCAAATGACGGTGGCGAAATTGTGATAACATCTCGATTTCGGTTCGGAACTCTGCAAGTCCCTGCTGAGATTTTGATGCTCCTCTCTTCACTGCGACTTCCGTGTTGTCCTTCAACATTCCTTTGTACACCTTCCCAAACCCACCCAGGCCAATGGCTAAACTTTCACTAAAATGATCTGTAGCTTCCAGAATAGCTGCAAGAGGATATTGATAACCTATCTTTGAGCTTGAAAAGGTAGCATATCCATTGATATAGTTGCTTTCTCTTCCATTCACGCCAAAATTTTCGTCGTCCTTCAAATGACCGACGAGCCTCGACCTCCTTCTCTTGCGCCGCACCACAACAAGAGTGGCCAAAACAGCAGCAACCAGTCCAGCAACCAAGCCTGATATAAGACCAACTCTCACATTGGAACTTTTCTTTGAGATTAAACCAAGTGGGGGCTCATCAAGGCTCCCCCTGGAATCGCTTACTTTCATGATTTCGAGTCCATTAAGAATGACAGCCGAGTAATCACGAAAACTGGAAGGGCCAACACTTATTTTGAACTTAGAGCTGTCAACTGAACTAGCTATGGTGTCCAGGACATAGGGTGCACCTAGAATGCCTGAAGTGAGTTTACTAAGGTCAAGATGATCTTTAACCATCCAAGAGTTTACAAAAACATTGAAGAACGGCGTTACATAAGTAAGATTTAAAATATCACAAAAATGAAAACGAATCAGATATTCATAGCCCGGATCAACATCAAATGACCATGATACATTAACATTAGCATTCAGATCTGGATCAAATGCTAACACTGTTGCTGATTCGTATACAGAACGAGGAGCCATAATTTCTGAGTCTGTGGTCATGTTCACTCTAGTAGGATTTGACACAAACTTCCCAGCGACAACACGATCATTATGCATCAAGAATGGACCATCTGCAACCCAAAGACGTGAGAGAGTATCGTTATTCGGAAGCACGGTTTCATTGCCCATATTCACTCTAGCAACTGTTTCCAATGCCCTGTTCCCCAAACTTTCTTCTAGCTTATCAACAGTGTGAACAGCCAAAGGAATCAACTCGTTAGGGATAGAGACAACTTCCAAGGCATTGATGAAGGCAGATGAATTCACCATGGGCGTGAATGTGATAACAAGGTTACTGGAAGTGACATTCAGAAAATACTCCTTGACTATCGAGTCTCTGTCGATCTGAAACTCTTTGAGAAGGGTGATATTTTGAGCAGAAACTGAGAATCTAGCTAAACTCAAGTTGAAGTTTCCAGAATCAAAAGGGTAGAAATAAAGGCGGATCCAGTGCCTGCCCTGTTTCTTTATTTTGAAGCTGTATTTGGAAGTTGATTCAAATACTTTTGCAGTTTGAAAGAGATTAGAGTATAAGAATAATGGGGATGAACTAGATACTTTGCTTGTAGTGGAAACAAATTTCCCATTTGGGTTTGAAAGATTATCAGAGTAAAAGTCATCAGGTTGAAATAAACGACCCCCCACAGTTACATTGGAGGATGATCCACAATCGATCAAGAAATTGTCATCAGGAGAGAATCCTGATGAGAAAGATGATGATAAACACGCAGCACAAAGAACCCAGATGAGAAAATAGACATTCGAAGCTCTCATGGCAGGAAGCTTAAAGAGAAAAAAACAAATTAGAGACTTACAAAAGAAGATGATCAAAGTGCAGAAACAAAATTGAAATAATCAGATTGAAACAACAGAAATCCGACAACCCAGAAGGCAATTAAGAAAAAACCAAGCGATCAATGAAGTAAAGAATCAAATCATCTCAGAAGGAAACAGAGGAAGTGAAAAGAATCAGATTAGAACAAGAAACTCCAAATAAAACGAATCCAATCACCAAGAATGCAAGTGAAGAAGTAGAAAATCACCTCAATCTTCAACTAAAAAAAGAATCCGTAATCATCCGCAATCAAAGCAAAGACTAAGAAGCAACCAAGAACAACAAAAACTCAAGTCAATCAAAGCAATCAGAGAAAGCAGATTAAATTGGTTGGATTAAATTTGAAATCACTAAAAGCAAGAGAATAAACAACCCATCACGTTGTGTTTGACAAATACACAGAATGCGACTGAAAAAGCCAAAAGGAAAATGGAAAGGCGGAGCAGATTGGATAGGAAAGCGTGGGGTCAGGCCGAGGACAGCTATGGCGATCGATGAGTCGAAGCGAAGCGGTCCATTGGGCCCGCAGTTGGTGGAACGGCCATTGTTAGGTATGAAAATGGGGAGAAGCTTCGTGCTGGTGGGAACAGTGTTAAAATGGATACGACTATACGAAAGAATATTTTTGTCAGGAGAAATAATATTTTTAAGCCAATGTATTTTTTATTTTCTTCTTTCCTATTTTGTTTATTCTCAATTACTCAATCCATTAGACTTCGTCTCGGTAAACCCAACAAAAATGTTTATAAGTAAAATGAGAACGAGTAGAATAAGAAATATAATAATTAATTATCCTTGCGATCAAGAGAATGATTAATTGCGTTTAGTGAAAAGAATGATAAGGAGAAAAGAAAAATAAATTAATTTATATATAAAATAATTAGAGGAGAATAAAAATGTAATCGTGGAAAAACGTGATAATACAAGAATAATTTTCGATGACACAAACACAGAAAATTATTACATTTCTCATTTTTTTCATTTTATTAATGGTGGCCTAAACATTCCAACAGCTATTCTCAAGCAACCTACCCAAACAATAAAATTATTCGGGTGAAGCAAAGGATAAAAGTGGGTTGGGATGATTTTTTTTTTTAATTAAAAATATTTAATATTTTTTAATATAATATTTATAATTGATCCATTTTTTTTCTTATTCATCAAATAATTTTACAAAGTTTATTTCTAATTTATTTATTATTTATATGAAATTTAAGTTTTGATATATTTTGATGAACAAAATATAAATGATACAATCAATATTACGAAACTATATATTTTTATATATGAAATTTGAAGTGCATACAATGTTCAAAGAAAATGGAATAATTTTAACCATTATAAATAATGTTAATGACGTGCTATAAAACATATGTTTTTTTTTTTTTTTTAATTCATTAGTTTTATTTAAAAATTGGAATAAGTGTATATTACAATTCATATATAAATTACGTATATAGATTCTTTTACAAACAACACAAAATAAATTAAAATAATTATTAATATACATTTGTATATAACATATTTCGTATGTATATACCACTAAAAAAATCAAATTGTATGAAAATAAAAAAAAAACTAACCTAAATATTGCATTTTAAAAGAAATAGAGATGATAGAGTTGGGTATATATTAGTAACAATTCTTTTTTAAATTGAAAAATGGGAGCTTCCTTTCACTACAACCCGGAATAACCAGATCTGTCACTAGGCCAGATCTCCAAAGACATCGAGAAAATGGAGACAATAGATGAATTTAGGAACCGGAGACCTAAAGAGAACATACCTTCAAGATCCAAACTTTTAACCAACTGTACCACTCATTGGGGACCATTAATAACATAATCTTAGACAATTTATGAGACAACAAATTTGAAAGAAAAAAAACATTCAATGAAATTTAAATGAGAGAATATTTAATTTGGTAAAAGAAAAAAATCATATTAAAAAAAAATGAAACCAGGAAAAACGAAAATTAAAAAATAAATTTAAAACTAACAAATGAAAAGGCAAAAGAAAAAAAAAAACCCAGGGTATAGACTAATACGTAGACTTGTAAATTATTTGTCAAAATGTGTTGAAATATACATTAGTTAATTACAATTTAATTAATGGGAGAAAAATGATATATTAAATATGTGACATGTTAATTATATATTGTGTCAAAATAATTTAAAATATATAATAAAATGGGTTAAATTATATTAGATAATGATAATTTGATTAAACACGGAGAAATAATAGATTAAATTATAGGGTTCTTTATATCCATAGCCATATGGAGAAACCCATTTACATTCCTACCAAAAAAGCAATTTAATTGCAACCAT
>JBBMEG010000003.1:7543628-7561353 GCA_037832605.1 Cyclanthera cordifolia
TTTCATGCTCGCTTGTGTTACTACCTAACCCTACAACATTTGGATGTCAAGAAAATCCATAAGAAATTAATTCCTAGATACGTGGTCACCATGGACTGAAATCGTCACCTCTTCATTATTTGAGATCTTTCAGATCGCTAGGTCACTCCACGATGGTAAAATTTTATCAAGAGAATTATTAATAATTAAACTCTTCATGACTTGTCAATAAATAATAATCTTTTGGTGGGAATTGTATATCAGTTTAGGTCCGGATGTTTTTATTGGACATCTTGTTTGGTTCGAAGCAATGGGAGGAGACAAGAACTCTAACCGCGTACCTAAAGAAGTAGAACAATGAGCCAGGGATTCCAACACAATAACTTTTTTTCTTTAGAAAAAATAGCATTGAATTTACGAGTAGGATTCAAACCCTTCGCCCAAAGTGTGAGTATATATATATTCCATAGAATATTTATAGTGCTTTAGTCATTAAACTCAGTTAATACCAATAGAACTAAACACCCTTTTCACTTGAAAGAAGGTACGCTGCATAACAAAGACCTCAAACCAAATCATGCCCTATTTTATAATCATTCTGGTTATAGTTTTTAAAAATTATGCATACTTTCTCCAAATTTCTACAATAAAGTTTTCACTATTCTGGTAAACACATTTGAATTTATGGTCAATCTTTTTTAAGGATGAAAGAAAACTAATTAATTGATTAATGGTAAATTATAAATTGGTCTTGTGATTGGAAGAAAGGTAAAATTTAATTTTATAGTTAGATAAAACCTAAAACATAGTCTTAGTGGTTCATAATCATTGATGAATTAAATAGGTGAATAATGAGTCAGTGATAGATGAGACAAACAATCGCATCATTTGTATATTAATAGTTATATCCACATACTGAATTCATGAAATTAATTTTATCAGACCATAAGACTAAAGAATCATTTTTAAAACCATTGTACCTAAAATCTAACATTAGAGACTAACGTGTAGCTTTTAAAACCATAGACTAAGAAAGTTTCTAAATTTCTTCAAACCATAGAAATCAAATTTATCATTAACCCACTAAAATTAGTTTAAAAACTACTTTCTTTAGATTTCAAAATTTTACATGGATACTATTTTTTAGGTTACAACAATGGGGGTGGGGGACAAAATTTTACTTGATATTAAAAATACATTTAGTAAGAAGACAGAAATTTATAGGTGGATTTGGAAGAAGTGTTTACAGGCTTAGTTTTATTTCATTTATATTTATGAGTATTTGTTACTAGCCCGCTTACACACACTTCAACTACTATCATGAGACCTAACCTTACTAGATTTAGTTGTCTAGATAACTTGAAAGAAATAATTCATAAGTGGATACAATACATAACCTCTAAACACTTCCAGATCTATATAGATCATTAAGCCAATTCAAGATAGATAATTTTATAAGCTTAGTTTTTTTCTCGTGAGATTTCACACGTTCTACTACCAGACATTTCATCCTATCCAAATCTAGAACCAAGCAACCCGTTAAAGAAGGAAAATGACATGCAAACTTGATACCTGAAAAATTCCTTAGCTAAAGTAAAAATAATCGGAATTACAATAATAGAAATAAATATCATCGAGCTTACCACCACTCAATTTCAGGAATTGGTTCTTTTGTTTTTTCTTTCACGACTCTCTCTGACACTTCGATCAAATTCGGATTTATATCTGGTGCAGCCTTGGCCTTGGCCAATTGTGCTTGCTTCTCCCTTCGTTCTTTGGCTTGTGCCTCTCCAAATTTGCTCTGTAGAGAGAAAATTAAGATTTTCATAAGTCACACGACCATTCTTTACCAAAAGAAAGCATGAATTGTCAGTACCTTCAATTTTATGGTTTCGGCCTCCTTAGACCATTTCCCTTCCTCGACAAACTGGAAACTCATCCTCTTCGGCCTTAATAGTTTAGCTACATTTATACCCATCCTATCATCATAATGAGGATTAGATTCAGGATCCACATCAAGTTCAGGTTTAAGAATTTGAAATGCGTCCTTTTTCTGTTTGTTGATATTGACCTGCAAAGTAAAAAATATATGTGAGCTGAATCCTTCCGAAGTTAATAAAATAAAGAAAACTTCTAAAGGGTCATAGACTCATAAGTTCATTCCAAACCTTTAGAGTGCTAAGGTTGCTGGGTTTTGTTATATTGACCACATTTCCTTGTTCGTCTATTTCCCTGCCAAGTGCATCAAGACGAAGCACGGGAGCCTTGGTCGGCTTCTGTGGAACAACAACATCAGTTGCTACATTTCCCGGAAACAAATTAATGAGAGGAGCAAACTCTGGATCCTGGCGAAATCCCATTCTGGCAGCAAGCTCCTGTGCACGTTTGACAGCTTCAAAATGGGGTATAGAGGTAAGGCCAGCGGGAACATTAATACCGCCCCCAAGTGCAATGGAAGCAGATAAGGTTGACGGACTTGGTGCTATCCCAGCAGAAAGGGAAGTGGCAACATCTGAAGTTGAAGATGCCCCAGATACACCACCTGGTGGCTTAGCTCTCACCTCTGATTTCAAAACTGAGCTACTTGCAGAACTAGAACCCAGATCCTTCTTCATCTGTATGGTGAAATAATAATACTTAATACACAAAGAAAAAGCCAATACAAACACATGCTTATGCATGCATCCATGTATATCAGTATATGTAAAAGAAACATCAGAAGGTGATCAAAATAGCTAAAATGGTTGATGCATTGACATTTTAAAATTTACCAGGGGAATTTTTTTCAACTTCTCGGCCAATTCTTTCTGCATCTGTAAAGCTTTCTTTGCTTTCACTAAAGCATCAAGAGAGAGATTTCCACTTTTCCCAGCAGTTGTAGATGTCCCATCTGTACTAGATTTTCCATGAACCTCATGAGATCTGGTAATACTAACTCCCTTATTTTCATTCGTTGTAGAAATCGAAGGTACCTTGATAGGATGGGAATGACCAGGATATAAATTCTGGGGCACACTTGCTAATGACAATTCAATAGGTTCAATAGATCCCTGCAAAAACATGATGTTAGTTTCTCAAGTCCACTAAAAGCCACTGCCCATAAGCATCACAATCATGAAAGAATCTCCTCAATATTGTAGAGTTGATCTTTTTTATCTATGTGAATATCTAGATCAGTTTATGCACACCTCAACCTTAACTAATCTCATAAAACAACTGCGCAAGTAGAGATACATAAATTCTGCAAATATACTTTGTTCCATTGCTTAATTTCATCTTTTTCTAGAAACAAGTCCCACTTTCCCGCACTATAGTTGATATGAAAACAAAGTGAAACTATATTGAAGTATCAAATGAAACGTAAAGAAAATCATAATATATGACAACCAGATTGCTAAGTAATGCTGATAAACAATTAAAAGATTTGACAAACAAAGACCAGCGTTGTAAGAATAAAACATACTAGTACTATTCATTGCAATAGAATGCAGAGTGCCGAAAAATGAAACTTACATTGCCCAGTGACCTTTTTTCATCAGGGGTGCCTCCAAACTGAAGTTTCCCATCATCCACGTCTCCTTTGGACTTGTATTCATTCACTATTGCATGCTTCTCATCAACATTTCTACCATTGTCCTCTTCCTTGACCCGATCCCCAAACCGCTTCCTCTCCCTCTTTCCCCTGCCACTCTTTGCTTCATCATCTTTCTCACCATCGGCAAATCTCCTCCGCTCCTTTTTCTCATCCATCTCAGCTCCATTTACTTCCTTCCCGTCCTCGATTCTTCTAAGGTCCTTCCCATCATCCAAAGCCCTAGCCCTCTTCTCACCACCAACAACCCTATCCTCACTTCCTGCCCTCTCCTTCCTCTTGTTTGAACGCACAGGATTCTGGATTGGCTCCAACGATCCTTCACGATATTCATCATCTAATTGTTCGTGCCTCACCTCGCGCAGCTTTCCCCTCTCTTTGCTGCCCTCTCTCTCCCCTCTTGGTTCATTCGACCGCTCTTGCTTAGAAAAATCCCTATCTCTACTCCTCTCTCTTTCTTCCCTGACATCATAACACCTTTCCCGCTTATAATCGCGGTCTTGGGAGCTATCTCGCTCATCGGGAGACCTGTCGCGTCGATGTTTATGGTCGCGCGGCTCGTGCGAACGTTCACGCTTAGAATCACGGTCCGATCGATGGTGGTGGTGGTGGCGCCGGCGATGGGAGTGATCAGATTCGCGGTGCTTTTCATCCTTGGAGAATTGCTTTTCATCCTTGGAGAATTGCTTTTCCTCGTCGTCTCGACTACGATTCTTGTGGTCTCGATCGCGTTCTTCTCGAGAACGCTTGCTTGATTTCTCCTTTTCGGAAACCCTATCCATGTCCAGGGCTCCACGGGTTCTGAAACTATACGTCCTTCTCGCCTTCTTGTTCTTCTTCTCTCTCTCACTCTAGGGTTTCGACTTACGCTCTATCTGTATCTGCTCCTGTTGAATGATATGTGAGAGCGTTCGCCCGGTCCGGTGAGGCGGAGCAACAGCGGCTCACGTTTATGATGGAGTTTTATCGGTTCGTGTGAACCGGTTATATTGTTTAATTTTGAAATTTCCTTTTCTAAATAAAATGGGAGTCGGGGAGATTACGAGTTTACCCGATAAACACAATCTCTTACCCAATCAAACATTAATGATAATGGATATTTAATGAGATATTTTGATTGAGTTTTTAACCATGTAATTATAATTTTGATTTATTTTAAATATTTAAGAGCAATAATTGCAGTCAAAAAATTATTTGAATGTGATTTTTAAAAGTATTTATAATGAAGATTGATTTTGAATAGTTATAGATTTAGTATTTAAAATAAAATTTTTTTTTTGAATATTTATGAGTAGTGATTAATTATTATTAACATCAAAAGTTAGTTTGAATTTAGTTTTTTAAAATATAGAGAATTATAATTGAGAACGAAATTTTATTTTGAGTATTTAAAAGCAATGATGAGTAATAATTAGCAATCAGTTTTTTTAATACACTAGTAATAAATTTTTAGAGTATTTAAAATTAGTATTTATAACGATAATCTTTTTGAGTATTTAAAAATAATTTCAGTCAAAAATTTGTTTGAATGTAATTTTTTATAAGTATTAATTCAAAGTATTGGTTAAAATCTCATCCCAAACATTTCTTAAAATTTCAAAAAATACTAAACTGTGGAGCTTTTTAATTTATTTTCTCAAGTCAGAGTAGGGAAAACGCTGGAATACAAATAAATGAGAAGAAAGTGAATAAAAAAGGTTAAAAAATTTTATAAATCACAATAGGATATTTTTGCATTACAGTCAAAATAGGGATGTCTCTTTGTTTCATTTATTTTTCCATTAGGTTTGTATATTTTACTATTAATATGTGACATATTTGGATTGTGAGAAGGATGACGTTGTAAAAGTAAGTTATGAGTTCTCTAATTCGAGTATGATGTAGTGTTTATTTCATTGTGATTATCTAAAAAACACGACTAAATAAATGATTGGTTAATACTTCACTATAGCATTCTTTGGGGCATCTTAATATTGTGAAGTAAGAGGTGTTAGCAATTTGGTTTTT
This sequence comes from Cyclanthera cordifolia, assembly GCA_037832605.1. Taxonomy (NCBI): domain Eukaryota; kingdom Viridiplantae; phylum Streptophyta; class Magnoliopsida; order Cucurbitales; family Cucurbitaceae; genus Cyclanthera; species Cyclanthera cordifolia. The sequence goes on from JBBMEG010000003.1 coordinate 7,549,207, forward strand.
TATAATAATTGTGTAATATGTTTTGTATCGAAATTATCACAACGCAAAGTACTTAGTGGTTGATATAGTTGTATAACAAATTGTCATGGTTTTATGTAATACAGTTAAAATATGTTTGTATCAAAAATTAATGTTTTAATTGATAGCATGTGTAATTCATTTTATATAAAATCAGTGTTATATTCGTTAGAAAATGAATACGGTAAATATATAATATTTGTTATAGGCTAAAATATCTCAAAACACTCGGATAAGATCAAAAGCCGGTCTACCAAGCTCATTCCGACTCTTTGGGGGTCTGCCAAAGAAGACCTTAACCCCCTAGAGGTCGGCTAAGGCCAATCCGACTGTTCTGGGGTCGGCCAGAGTAGGTTTGACCCTCCGCGTGTCGACCATGGACGTTATGACTCTTCCCTAGGAGTTGACCGAGTCTAAGTTACAATTGGATCCGCTGATAACGGCCAAAAGTTACGTCGAGAAGGCCATGAGTTACGTCGATATTCATTTCCAGCTTAATGGCGGACATTTCTGACGGTCGACCATTAAGCGAGCCGCAACTGTTACAAGACCGACTGTTGTAAGAAGTCATAACCTTATCCATTTCAAGTTAAGGGGAACTAAGTTGAATTACGCTGACAATCTCTGTAAGTTATTATAAGTCCCAAAATACCATAAACTACTATGATAAAGCTCTTTCTGACTTTAGCATCGGAGGCCATGTGGCTCACATCACTGGTGTGCCTAACGTTTTTTAGTTTGCAGGTTTCTTGTCCTTGGTAATACAAATTGTAGCGTTAATATCCATTGAACATATTTCGACATCAACAAATACCATGATAGTATATTGATAACCGTATTTACTGGCATTATTGCATCATTTTAAAATATAATTAAACAAAACTAATAATTAAAGGGAAATTACCTTTTTGGTCCATATGCTTGCAGTATAGTTTGGTCTCAACGTTGGATATTTATCTAAAAACTAATCGGCATAGGGACACGTCCCTCTAAATGTGTTTTCAATTTTTATCAGAATACCGTTTTAGTTTATGAGCTATGATACCATATTAAAAATTTAGACGTTCGTCTCAAAATCAATTGACCATGAAAATAGTAGCTCACTTTATCCTATAAATACTTGGAATACTCCAAACTTTAGTAATAGGTGATAATGATATCTCAACATTCTTTGTCCTTTGATTGATTTTATTTTTTTCAATTTTTTTTGAAAACCTGTCATTTGTGTTTCTACCCCAGAATTGTTGGTGTTCATCAGTCGGTCGATGTCGATTTTGGTAAAAATTGACACTGAACCGACCTTATCGGTTAACTTAAAAACGAAATTTGACCGGTCGGTTAAGTCGATCGGTTTGGCCAGTTAAGCCGGTTAAAACGGTCGGTTAAGTGGTTTAATTGGTTAATTTTTTTATATCTTTTTCCATAGTTTTTAATTAAAAACATATTCATCCTACAATTTTATATTGAAATTTTGAGAATTAATAATAATAAAAAAAATATCAAATATATTTTTTAAACACATTTACAATTAAGTTGATTTTACCATAATTTAATAATAAATTTAATTAATTATATGAAAATATTAATGTTTATAAAGAAAAATTTTATTAACTGTCAGGCCGACTTAACCCACAAAAAAAATTTGATTAACTTTTTTTTAACCGACACAGACCTACCTACACATGAAATTCGATCGACTGCCCTTAATTCAATCCGTTTCGATCGGTCGAATTGATTTTCGAAAAATGGATGAACACCCCTACTCGGGATCAAATGATGAAATGGAAAATAATGGTGAATTTTTGTGTTGGACATTTTCTGTATAGTTGCATTTTTGTTCAAAACTATATTTTATTATTCTTTTAATTACTTTTTCTAATAAAATTCTGTTTTTGTTAAAAAAAATTTAAGTGTACCGTTACAATTCCTACCTATAGTTTTCATTTTTTTTTTTGATATTTTTATCTTATTTGTGTTTTTACAAATTAGCAAAAATTTGAAAGTTAAATTTTTCAAATACTTGATTTGCTTGATTTATAAAAAAAAATGTTTTGGTTTATCAAATTTGGTTAAGATCAACTTACTTAATTAAAAGACAATATACAAAAATAATTTGAGAAAATAGAAACTTAAATTTAAAAAACAAAAAAAAAACGAAATTATATTATTATCAAACAAACCTAGCCTTTTATTCGTACCTTTATATTTTATGTTATCTACTAAGCATATATGTTTCAAAAAACCAAGTGATATTTTGAAAATAAAGAAAAAGCAAACTTTCAAAATTTTGTTTTTTTTTTTTTAAATATGGCTATGATTTCATATCTTTTGTGATAAATGGACAATGAGTTTGATTTAATATATAAAATAACAAAAAAATTAACAAAAATAAATAAAAATGATTTAATGGACTTTATTGCTGAACGAAATCATGATTTGTATTTCGACCTGGTCAAAGGTCAAGATTGATCCAGCTACACTGAAATGGGCCGTTGGGTTTAAATTAGAAGCCCACATAGTTTCAGAACCCTAAAACTCAATTTAATATTGTTGCTATTTTTAAAATTCATTTATTTTTACCATAATTATACTCGAGTAACATTTACGCTAATTTGGCAGAGCCGGTGATGATCCCCGAAGACGATATGCCGATTTCTGCTCTTCCAACAACTACGTGGGGTTGGGCCGCACGAGAACTGATGGGTCCGGGTCTGAGGCACCGGTTTTCCGGTTGAAATCTATAAAAGGACAGCGTCGAACCAACGCTTGGCACCATTTTTCTGAAGAGCACTTTACTCCTAAAGCTGTCTTCCATGCATTGTAATTCTTCCTCCATAGCCATTTTTCTCCTTCCTCATCGTTTTATTGCTAATTTCGTTTCTAAAATCTCGATATAGATAAGAACAAATTTTCTTTTTTGATGAGAAGATAAGAAGAATGTCGTGGCTGAGATCGGCAGTGAGCAAAGCAGTGGAAGTTGGGAACAACAACAACCTCACTCGCGTCGTCAAGAATTATGCTGACACCGTCGTTCACCACGCCGGCCAGGCCGTCGCTGAGGGTGCTAAGATTATCACAGATCGCATTGTACTTCTCTTGTTTCAATTTGACTATCTCCTGTCTTGTTAATTTAGTGTTGGTTCGGTGTCGTTTTGAGCTGTGATGGAATTTGGAAATGCTCGATGGTTTATTGTAATCTTGCTTAATTCTGTGTGTTTTTCTTCGCTTTATTATCTCCCTACAATGATTTTTCTTGGTCTGGTGTCATTTTGTGCTGTGGTGGATTTTTAGAATGTTAGATTGTCCTCTATAGTTTCGTTTAGTTTTGTGTATTTTTCGGCACGTTGATATCTCTGTATGTTTTGTTTTTCATCTAAAATGCAAGCGTTAGCTGAAATTTTACGCGGAGGCATTTATAAATCGATTTGAATTTTGGAGAATCTTTTGTGAGAAAACCCGGAGGGTGGGATAAATTTGGGGTTAGTACTAAAACAATTATGATATTTAAAACGGAAAAATGGAAAAAAGTGCTAATGATCGATTTTGGGTGCTTTCCATGAATTTTAGTATATTTACCTTGGACATTTCTTGGCACTGCCACCTAGAATTTGCTTTCTTAGAACTTCATTAAAGTTTCATTGTATCCAATCTGAATAAACTTTATCTTTCGCTTCCGGGTCCTGGATTTCTTTCCGAGTATTGTTAGTTGGTTCTGATGCTTCGGCTTAACCATTTATCGGGGAGATTGGCTATTTAAGTGTATAACTCAATTGTTTTTTTTTCTTCTTTTTTTTGGTTTTCAATTGATGTAGGGGGTACGGAATTTCAGAAGTATTAGGCAGACTATAAAGAGATTGGAAGAAGCTGCTGTGTCTTGTAGAGGCCCTGAATTTCTGAACACCTTCCCCTTCAAGTATGTGTATAAATACTCGTGCTGATTCCTCCTTCCCCGATGGTCTCTTTGCACGCGTTCTTTAATGGTTCAGCAATTAGAGTTGTAAATTAAACTCGGTTGTTTTTTTTTTCTTGAATGGTTTTAGTTATTTGACTTGCAATTTCAACAAACTCTATTCTTTTCTGGGTTACTTAATTGTCTTTCCAAAAATAGTAAATACTTTTCGAAAGTAGTTACTTGCTAGTCTGTAAAACTGTTATTCTTCTGTGTTTATAACGTTCTAACTTTTACCATCATGAATAGGTTTTGTATTATGACCCTGATGTTGGAGGGGAGCCAATGAACTTTTGTGATGTTTTTCTTCAAAGTCAAATCTCTGGAGGGAATTTCAGTATCCATGGTATGTTCATTTGATGGTGCCCTTTCTCTGGATCTCTTACTTGTTTGCGGGAATGCTGCATTGTACATGTTTATTGTTTAATATCACCCAAACTACTATGGTATTTAGAATGCACCAAATAAGGCTATGATGTGTTGTTCGTTAGAAGAGGTTTCTGCATTTAGGTTTTGATAAGAGATGAAGAACTTAATGGGCCTCAATTGAATGACCCGTTTTATCTTTTGACTAGTATGGAGCACACACATGAAAAGATATGTGCTATTTATGAACAAATTTTTTGATGAAGAGATACATAGTTCATCGAATAATATACAAAAAAATTAGTTTAGAAATTAAATATAGCTCTAGCTTCTTGCAGACTTGCAGTCACATCGTAAGACAACTGTAATTTCATATGATTATGAATATGAAATTTGAGAGAGGGATGTTCATGGCTGTTGCTTAGTTGGTAGTTAAAAGTTTTAGCTTCTAAAGATGTTTTGAGTTCAAGATTTATATGCCTTTTGGACTTTTCTTACAAACAACAATGGTTTATATGGAATACTTGTCACCTTATAATATATTTTTTATTTCATATATCAAATTTTAATTCAATGTTTAACTGTGCTATCTGAGTGCTGATTGATGTTATTTTTGTTAGGGTAATGTGAAAATTGATTCAAAAGCTTTAAGTTTTTGATTATTTTCCTTTCAAATTTTGAACTATGCAAGTTTTTTTGAACAAGAGACAATGCTGAACTATGCATGTTCATTAGATTTTATAAAAATGTAGAGGCCGCACATACTACTTGTGTGAGGTGGAGTTTTAAAGGTTGTACTATTGAGTATTGAGTGATGATGGAAGCAAGTTTCAATTCTCCTTTATTAGACGGCGACTGATGAATGAATTAGATTTACTGAATACAGAGGAAATGATTGCAAATGAGACCTCATACTTTGAATGGTTAGATTTCTATTTTATCATTCACTGTTGTTTATAATGTGATCAGACCATGGGTCTGAAGTTCTAGACTCATCTTTTTATGGTTTCAATTGGTCATGAAGGATACCAACAGATAAACTACTTTCTGTGCCACAGATTCTTGAAGCGCCTAATGAGGAAGAAGAGTCTCTTCTCCTGGACATGTTTGGGTTTGTCCCTTAAGCTAATAGTATAGATCATAATTGCTTTCTGGAAGCCTTAATTATTAAGACACATCTTCAAATCTTCATTATGTTCATATTTGTGTAATTAATGGGATCATTTTATTTTACTTTATTTTTAATATTTCTTACCAGGAGGAGATATTTGGAATTCTATATTTTGGGCTGCTGGATGCTGGATACTGGATACCTGCTCAATAATTTTCATTTTCTTTTTTTGAAATATAAATTTCAATATCTATATGCATTTCCACAAGTAATAAATTCCCTATGTCTATCCTGTGTGCTAATAAGATGATTTTGGAAATGGCTCGTTATCTCTGAGCTACACCCACCATCACAACTATACCTGCTAACACACACTTTACGGGGAAAATGGAAATAGAAGTTAAGCATTCTGAACAAAATAAGATAACATGGTGGTCTTTCTCTATTGTTTATCTCGCTTTCTGGCCACAGAGTAGACACTGAATTGTCCAGTTTGACGATAAAACTTGAAGGAATGTCAGCTTCCCTGATGTCTTCAATTGCAGATCATGACAAGGCATCAGAAGAAACCACTATTGAAACAATCGAGGTGAGCTTTTTGATAGAGATTATTATCATTTTTTTTTTGGAGGATATGAAACTTCTTAGTGATAAAATAAAAAGTAGAAAGACTAAAAAAGGTATAGCTCCCGTCAAAAAAAGAAAAAGAAAAAAGGTATAGCTCCCGTCAAAAAAAGAAAAAGAAAAAAGGTATAGCGCATCTGTTAATGCACTAGACTAAAGATGAGTTTGGGATGTATTTTGAAGAAAAATAAGTTTTCTAGTGAAGCATGTACTTTGTAAGCTCTGGACCATGCTTTGTTTATATGTACTTTAAGTATTTTTTAATGCTCATTTATAAATTTGACCGAGTGAAAAAATAGTAATTTGGGAATTTCATTGTTCATCTATGTGGCAGGTATTGAAAGCAGCACTTTCACACGTATGAATTTGTTCTAGAGTGGAAGGACTTCTGCTGAAGAAGAAATTATTAAACAATGGAGGTTCTCCTGTACTCCATGCCCAGAAGGTATTTTTCTGGAGATGCTTGAACCTGTCAGTCTAAATTTTTATCTTTACCCATGGTACTTGTGTTAAATTTAGCCTATGGGCTGCAATGAGTGGGATTTAGCTGTAAACTTGTCTACTTATGCAGATTGATAAATTGAAAGTTTTGTCAAAGTCTCTTTCAAACTTCTCCGTGAAATCTGAAAAGCGCATTACAGATCATAGGTAAAGTTCCCTGTTTCCCCTTATTTTATAATTATTATAGTATACCATCCTCCATATAAATTGGAGTGGACTTTTGTATTCTTTTTCCCTTGGAGTTAACCCTTCTTTTGTAATTTCATATATCATTTAACTTGTTAACAAATTTACTAACCCCTCTTCTAAATGATAATAAACTAGAGTTCTTACGTGTAGCTGCTTATCCTTTGTTGATATGTGTTGATATTCTCTGTATTATCTGTTTAAGGCTTCAACTTGAAAAATTGCTTATGACTGGCCAAACTTTTTTCCTCTTGAAACTCTTCTAGTCTATATTTTTTGACAATTTTTTTTGTTGTCATTTTTTGGATTTTTAATAAAAATATATGCATTTTGTTTTATTGAAGAAGGTTGTATTAGGGTTTCCGAAACATAATTTTCTGTTAAAAGTTATTATTATCACGAGAGACAGGTTTTTTTTTTTTTTTTTTTAGATTACAACAATTGGATAGGGGGATTTGAACTCGTGACCTCATGGTCATTCAGCATTAGCTGATGCTGTTGAGCTACTTCTCTTTTGGCACGAGAGACAGGTTTTTATTTGCGTTAAAATTCACCCAAATAAAAAAAAAGAAAAAGAAATATGAATTTAAACATTTATAAGACATTCGCCGTTCGCTAGTAGAGTCACGATTGATGGGTTTTAACAGGGAGGAAGGCGTGTGAAAAAGGAAAACCGTGGAGATGGGAGTGTCAATGGAATGCAGCACAGGGAAGGAGGTTCACAAAACACCAAGATTTATAAAATGAATAGGCTTTCACCGACAGTATTGTCGACGTTGGAATTTCTCCGTTATGATCATCTCTTTTATCATCTTGTTTTTTGCCGGTTTGTTTCATTAATCATGGAGTTCTGCCGATTTTTATTCACCGTTTTGCTTTATTGGTTAAGAAATTAGGGTTTTAATGGGGGAGGAAGGCCAGTGAAAAAGGAAAACCGCTATGATGGTGTAGGGAAGGAGGCCTGCCAAGGGAGATGGAGCGAGATACCTCTCCTCCTCCATGGCACCAGAGGAGCGACACTCAAGGGAGGAGGAGAGATCGGCCAAAAGGATTTTAGAGATTCATAGAGAGGTTTTGTAGAGAGAAACTCTCGAGAGATTTGATAAAAATGTTTTTATTACTAGGGACCTATTAAACTTATTTCTCAAAACTAAGGGACTAACAAGTTACATTTTGAAAGCTCGGACCAAATGCACCTATTCTTGAGAACATAGAGGCCAAAAAGAACAGTTTTTCCAAAAATAAATGAAAAGCAAAATACATTGGAGATATGTTCATCACCAAATTAAGAAATTCCAAATAATAGAAAATAATTATTAAAAATCAGATTGTTAAACAGTTTTTAAAAACAAAATTTAAAAATAATTCTTAACGTTATTTAAGAATCATCGTGAATTGTAGTGAGGGCTTACTTTGCAACATTGTTTAATGTGTACGTTCAGTCATATTTCATATCTATTTTAAACTCGTCACATGTGGAGAATATAGAGACAGCACTTGGTTACAACCATAAACATTATTCTTCACTGTGTAGGATCTTGGTGTTTTTGATCGTGAATTGTATTGAGGGCTTTGCAACATTATTTAATGTGTATGCTCAGTCATATTTCATATCATTTCTCTGTGTCACATGTCAGGAATATGAGACGACGGCACGTAGTTACAGCATATAAATCATTTTCAACTATATAGGTAGAAAATTTGATTTTATGTTTTCAATTATGTACAGGAACTAGCCGCTGAAATTACAGAACTCAAAAGACAGAGGGATGAGATAGAAGCTCAATTAAAAAAGGCTTTTCTTCCGTCAATCAGCATACTTCTATAATTCTGAAGATATGTTCTCTATATGACGTAGGTTAATATCTCCTTGGCTGCTGCACATGCACGCCATCGTAATATGGTAGAAGAGAGATATCAGTTTGAGGAGGCCAATAACAGATTGTCGCACATTTAAAGACAAGGGTACATTTTTTTGTTTACTTTTGATGTATGGTTAATTTGTTATGTTATTTAATGTATGTTCTTATCCTTATCCATTGTTTGTTCTCTCTAAATGCTTTCAGGAAGACGAGCTATTAAAATCCATTTCCTCGTGTAAGGCAGAATCAAATGTGGTGAATACATGGATAAATTTTCTGGAAGATACGTGGAATATCCAATGCCTATACAGAGAAAATAAGGAGAAGGAGGTCATGTGTGTATTTTATTGCCTTGTTATTTTTCAACAATATTTATGATTAGTATTACAACTCTTCCAAGGTCTTTTTTGGAGTACACTAAGTTAGGGAATATGCAAAAGAGCATTCTTCTATGTTTTTCTCTCTCAATCAAGGTTTGTTACTCTTCGATAGTTTCTTCTTTTCTTTTTGAAGTGATGCATTGGAAAAACATGAAGGTGAGGATTTTTTAACACATATAAGGTAAGATGAGCTGCTCCTCTCATAGCTTGAACCAATTAATTTTGAGATGAATGTTCACATTTTCTAATATATATATATTGATAATTGGGAATCAAAGCTTCTCTCCACTACATACTCGGGGCATCTTTGCCTGTCCCAAGGTTCTGATCTAAGACAACAATAAATTTTACAATTAAGCTCACTCGTAAATTTTACTTTCACGAGAGCATACTTTGGAGATCATGCCTCTACCAACTTCAGGACATTTTCATGTGAATAGCTTATGTAAAATAAGCTGATTAATTGCCTTTCTTTTCACCCTTATATTATCATTGAGGTGGGCAGATATAAGCAGTAATCTGCCCATGTTACGCGTCTACAGATTCAGCTTGCTCAAAAGATGAAATGACAGCTTAACTAGTTCTTTTATTAAATTTGTAATATGTTTTAGGTTAAGAGTCATTTCCTTGATGCGATGATTTACAGAAAGTGGTGAAAGAAAACCCCATGCTGAAGGACGTTTACAAAAAAGTATTCAAATTGGAAATAGGGGCAATTGAGCTATAACTACAATTTACAAACAAGGAGAATTTACACCAATGAAAGCTAAATGGGCAAGAGATTACAGAAAAAAAGTATCAGAACACTGTTGATGATCTTCGAATTCCTTCCGAGCCACGCTGACCATGACCTATAGAAGGTCCCGAGTTATTGAGCCAATTATGATAAATATAAATGAATTTCTGCCTTTATTTTTGATACAATCACCAGATGTGCTAGTTTTATGGACTTCTAATTTTTTTTAAACCTATCTCTAAAGATGTGTCTAAATCTATCGCTTAACTTTATTTAGGGCTCTCGCAGCTTTTATGTTTATTTCAGGTCTCTTGGCGACTACTATTTTGGAGGAGTTAATGAGAGAGGTTAGAAATTGACAACCTTCAGAGCAGAAGTATTAGCTTCACCTGCATAGTTGTTATGGAGTCTCTTTGGAAATGCGCATCTCAGAACATATCCCATATTTTCTTGGGTTTTCCATTTTCCTATTGGGAATTGTTGTGCAAAGTAAAGGTCGAAAGATGATATATATATATATATAGAGAGAGAGAGAGATGAGAATTATTTGGGGTGCAGCCATGCTGCCCACCCTTATGAACCACACAAGTTTTTTTTTTTTTTTTTTTTTTTTTTTTTTTAAAAATTTTTTAAATTTATTTATTTTTATAAATTCAATATCTTTCTAAATGAAAAAAAAAAAAAAAGTGTGCGCGATGAAGTGGACATTTTTTGGTGCAGCCAATAGATATTTTTTTAGTTCAAAACTTTCTCAAGCAGAATTAAAGAGGTCTGTTTTCATATACTTCCCGCCTCCATTCCTAGTGCTTACAAACCACTAGCGGGTGGCAAGGCTCACAAGGTTCTTATTTCTCCTCGCATTTGGGCAAGTTTCTTCTAACTTTCTAGCCGGTGTTTGGATTTGAAGGAAAAGAAGAGGAGTTAACCTACTTGTTTGTTTTTAGTACATCACAATTTCTTTCCTAACTCTTCAAAAAAAAAAAAAATCAATATCTGTTCTCTAAAATACCAATCTCCTAACAAATACTATATATTCCTAAATCACTTTATTTCTTCTTCTTCCTCTCCTCTCATCAACACCCTTGCTTCCTCTTTTTCTTTTCCTCTTCCTCTCCTCTCATCAACCCCAAAATGCAAACACTCGTAGGGAGTTTTGTTTGTATTTTATCTTTGCTTGATTTGTTCGGACAAGATTGTTAGGTTGTTTAGAATGCTGCGTAACACTAAAATACTTATTTTCGGTTACTTCTCTTTGTTTTAAGTTCTCTCTTCATGATTTGTAGATAAATTTTTAGTAGCTCTCGCATGGGGCGGGTTTTGATTTGTATTTTCGTTAAAAAGTTTTAATGAACGCTTTGTAAAAAACTGTCCCAATTGTGAAGTAATTTGACTTCATTTTCAGTGCTGAATAACTATAACTTCAGTTTGTTTTCCGTTTTAGATTATTACTACCTTCAGTGTTGTGGATAACATGAAAGAGCAGTTTTTGGCTCAACAAGCTCAAGTTTCCAGGTAAGATCTGGATTGTAGTTTGTGACATGCACTCTATTCTATTATATTCTATGTCACATTTCATTATTACCCAAAAGTAATTATTGTTTTTCTTCAATTCAGGAAAGACAATTCTAGGGTTCAAGAATTGTTTGGTGTTATTGAAAAACTACGAGAAAAATTTGAGCCTATGGAGAGACCCAATCTAGATATTGAAGCTCCACCTCCAAAACCAGAAAATGAATCTAGAGAGGTGGTGCAAGCAACCTGAACTACCCGTTGTGAAGGCAGAACAAACACTAGACGCTGATGCTAAACTAGCAAAGCTGGAATCATAATTTGGGAAAGTCGGTCACGACTACTCAGCAGAAGGCATCGGTGAATGGGAATTCGACGAGCTCGAAAGGGAGCTGAGATCATCAGGTGACTCAAAGAACTAGTCCTAAACTCATGAATGAATCAATCTAATTTATTAGGAAGAAAGGGGAATAGATTTGCGTTTGGCAACCCCAGAACTGCAAGATCAGATAATAGTCTTTCCTTTCTAATTGTTCACTGTATATTTTGTGGGTTTCTAATTTTTTTTTTTTGAACAATTCTAATTTGTTCACTTGTATAGATTCTAGACATGTAATATGGCGGCTAACGCAACTGTTTCTTGTTTCTGATTTTGTAGAATGAACCTTTTTTTTTTAATAATTATTTTCGTTTGTTTCTAAAACTTATATAGATATTTCTGAAAATTTGCAAAAAATAAATTAATAATAATAAAAAAAGGTTATTATAATTATAGTGTTACACTTGTAATATTGATACTATCCATAATGATGGTGAATGGGCCTCATATGTCTTGAAAAATAGGGCACATAAAGTAGTGGGCTGAAAACATGGCTGGCCCAAGTCTTTCTTGAAAGGGTAGTTCT
>JBBMEG010000003.1:7561453-7612734 GCA_037832605.1 Cyclanthera cordifolia
TATCTTTGCAATTAAAATCAATTTGGGATGAAAATGTAATAATTATTTCCTACTTGAATATCCATGTTAAATTCCCTAAATTATATGTGACACGATATTATTCTAAAAAATAAAATAAAATTTAAGGAAAATAAAAGTTTTTCTATTTTACAAGTTTGGAAAAACAATGACTTATTTGAATGCACCAATGTCAATATTGGGTAAACATAACCATAGTGGTTATGATCATGAAAATAAATAAAATTTGATCGTTGGAAAGAATAATTATTTAAATTTTGGGTGAATAAAATGATTCAGAGTGGAACCATTATTTTTAGTGCATAAAGTAATGGCGAATATATAACATCCAAAAGCTCTAGGTAATATAGAATAAATTACACTTAAAAGACAACAACCTAAGAACTTAGGTTCGTGATCTTTGTCCAGCTACCACAACATATAGTCCAATGGTCATAACCAAGTCTCGCCGCAAAAATTATATAGAAATCTAATAGAGTAAACAACATTGCCAAAGTGAGTACGTTCATACAAAGTAGATTTTTTGTGTGGTAACTACCATCAACGAAAGTTGTCGGGTCACATTAGTAACTTCTAAACACAGATCGACCATGTCTATTGTATTCAAAATCTCACGACTGTTAATCACTAATAGCCCACCATCTTATCTATCATGCACATTTATACTCCAATATAGATACAACTCTTTACTCACTGAGCTCTCTAACCAGAGCATGTAACATCTATGCACATGCAGCACATAAGTACACATTACTCACGCCTCAACTGATCATAACTAGCTAACATCACAACTTTCGACTAGAAGGAATGATCCTGCTTACTACACGTCATTCTAAGGAGTTCCACCATAAACTCTTACCACCACTCCCACTTGCCTACTCTCTCGACCCTGGTTATCACCATGCATTCATGGTTGCAAGAACTTGTTTACCAAAAGGTACTCACTCATGGATGTACGTCCTAACACATTTTTTAACTACTTGTCCGATCAATTTCATAGTGGTCATTGTCGCACTAGCACGCCTCCTAGTTGTTCAAAGTGAATAAATTTTTATCAAAACTCAAAGTAATAATTAACCGACAACAATTGTGAATCAGCTATAGTTTTAAAGTTCATACAATTCAAAATAGAGTGGACCAACTCAAACACAACTTGAGAGTGAAAATGATATATTCTTTTTAATCAAATATCAAGATAACATGTTGTTAAGCTATCAATTTGGGTCCTATGATTGAAGACCATTAAAATGTAGTTTATATCATTTTATATAATTTTAAATTAGTTTGTGACGTTTGTTATTGAGGTCTAATTATTTTAATGTCAATGATAACAACCCGTGTTGAATAATTGATTGATAAAATATAAATTAAATCATAATTTAAAGCCCAAAACTCTTTTTTACCCAGTTTACTTAAAAAAATTTGAGTTTTTTTTTTTACAAAAAAAAAAAAAAAAAAAAAAAAAAAAAAAAAAAAAAAAAAAAAAATTTAAATAAGTCGTTCTAATGATATTGACTATTTTGTATGGGCATGTTCGAGACGAGAAGCAGATGAGAAAGAAAGATAAAGGAAGGAAAGATAAGGCTAAAGGTATTTTTGGTTCCATTTTCATAAACAAACCAAATTCATGAACTTTTATGATTGTTTCATTTTATAATTGTGGGATATTAAATTAATAATATTATAAAATATTTTTATTTTATTAATGATTAAAAAACAATACGTTTTGAATTTTAAAAATAAAAATAGTTATCAAACATGTTTTAATTTTTAGTTTTTTAAAACAAAAAATAATTATTAAATAAGTATGTTTTTTATTTTTAAAATAGACTAAAAATTAAAAATAAAAAACAAAATGGTTAACCAACCTTAGTTTTCATATTTTTTTTATTTTAATTTTTAATTAAAAGAAAAGTAAGATTTTTTTTTTAAGTCCGATTTTAGTAGACTCATAATTTTGTTTTCTATTTAAAAAGTTCAATTTTACTTAGTTTATAGAGGTAGATAAATGAGTGAATATAATAAATTTAAAATCAATATTAATCAAATTATTTTATTAATATCAATAGTATATTAAAAAAATGCGAACATTTTTTAAAATTTTATATAAAAAAAATTTAATTATTATTTTCAAAAAATTTGTAATATTTTTTTTTCTTCGTCATGAACGCATGCTTTGTCATTTTAGTGCGAGAGCTTCGATTTTTAGAGACCCACCTTCTATTAATAACTTTGGGAATCCAATTGGACCAAACTTCACAACTTACAAATTATAATTGACCATTTGAAAATTAAACTAAAATTAAAATTTTGAAGGTTTATCGATTAGAATGTATAATTTCATGAATAAAAATTATATTTTATCAGTTTTTCTCAACCTTATTTATATTTAAAATAAAATTTTAAAAGTACATGTTATAAGGTGTTATACATGTTTTAAAAGAGTACTAATATATATTAATTAGCAAGCTTGTTTACAAGTCTCTCTCTCCCTTTCTCTCCCTCTCTTAAGGTGTTCAAATTGTATCTCAAATCTAAATTACATATAGTATTATTGGAAATTTAGTATTATTTTACTTGTTTTTTATGATGTTAATTATAATATTTGTTGATCATTCTAATATTAGGTTGGCTTCATTGTAGCTATTTTCTTTGAAATATAAGAGCATCAATAACAATAATACAAATCTTATATGATAATAAAGTATTATGTAATATTCGTTTTGTAAATTTATTTAAGAAAAATGTATGATTTATATAGGTTTGTTCTTAAGTTGGAATCTAAATACTGATGTAATACAATATTATATAACGATACAATATTAATTTATGGTCGCTAATCGTTTATATATATGTACAATAATCGTTTATATATATGCAAAAGTATAATAGAATCAATAGTTGCTTCAAAGCTGCATTTGTAGCATAATCACGAAGCTTTTGTTAATTATAGTTGCTTCAACGTTGAAGATACCTTGTACCATGCCGGCCGTCTTGTACCTCAACATATTGAAGAATGAAGATATTTATGAGACAATCACATATTGTGATATATCACAATTTTAATATAACAACAATTTAAAAATATTTCTTATCACTTTTTGTTGTATTTATTTTTTTTCTTCTAATATTTTGCTATTGGTATATTTTTAACTTTTTATACTTATTTTCTTCCTTGATTATTAGTTTATATTCCTTTTAAATACTAATAAGGAAATTTGTACTTGGTAGACTTTTTTTTACAAAATATCATACGCAAAATTTAAAATATATGGATTCCTAATCGTTAGGGTAAAATATTATTTTGATCTTGAATTTTTATCATTTTTTTCATTTTAGTCATCGAATTTTCAAAAGTTCAATTTTAGTTACTGGATTTTTAGTTTTGTTCTATTTTGGTCATGAACTAAAAAAAAAAAAAAAAGTTTAAAATCAGTCCTTAGATTTTTTTTGTTTTTTCTTTATAAAAATTAGCATATTCATCTATAAATTTTAAAAATGTCTTCCCATTTCATTTTTGATTATATTAGAATTATTACTATTATTGAAAAACATTTCAATTAATATTGATTTAAATTTTACGATATGGACCAGTTCTAAGTGTTGCAAAGTTTAGGACTAAAATTGAACTTTTGAAAGTTCAGGGATCAAAATGGAACAAAACTGAAAATTCATGGATTAAAATTAAACTTTTGAAAATTTAGAGACCAAAACGAAACAGATGTGAAAATTCATGGATCAAAATGATATTTTTACCTGATCATTAATCTGTTTTAATATTGTAATATAAATAGTATTGATATCAATAACTGCATTTACTAATTTGTTATGATGTAACATTATTTATGATTATTTTTATAGATTTTACTAGTACCTGTTTACTGCAAATAATTCCTTTTCTCTTACATTTACCATCTCTGGTCTCTCTTAGTTATTATTTTTATTATTTTCTTTAAATTATAATAATGAAGATAAAGACTCAAACTAATAACGTTTTAGTTGTGAAGTTATTGCCCTTGTGCTACTAGCTCCTTATTTATTATCTATATCATCATTTTCATACCATATGTCAAAACATGCATTACATATTTAGTTAAGTTATTAAACAGAAAATTACTGATAGAATTTTTTTTAGTACAATTTATAGAGACGAGACAACAAACTTTACATAGAAAGCACTTGTACAAATTCAAATTATTAATTAAGTGGATGCTAATACTGATACTCGGTTTTTACCTAATACATAACTCGTTAAAAGTTCATTAAAATAAAGAAATTAAGGACATGTTTGAAGCAAAAAGTTATTTAATAAAATTAAGTTAAGACGAGTATTAAATTAAATTGCGATTGTGACATGAGTTAAGTTAAGCAGATTAATTAGGTTAGAGTTAAGTTAAACTGAGTTAGTTAGCGTAAATTGAATACATTTATTTTTGGGATGAAATTTAACCGCAGCTTGCATTATCATTATTCCCGAAGCATTTTGCTTATGTAAATCATAACCGCAGTTAATTGGCCAAAACACAGAGGCAGAGCATCAAAACAGAGTACAATAAATTAAAACGAACAGAAGGTCCGGCGCCGGCGGTGTGTATAACTTTAGTGAAAACCTCCATCGCATTGATAAACGGCGGAAATCCGGCGGAGGAATTTGCAGCGGCGATCGTTACATTAACCGTCGACGCCGTTACATTAACCGGATACAGGGTAACCACCGTACACGTTTCAACACTAGTTGTAACGGTGGACAATTTCTTGCCGTCGATGAAGACGTCGATGGTTCTGCTGTTACGATCGAATAAATTTCCGACTTCGGTGAAGTAGAGGACGAAGTAAGCGGACTGTACTGACGGTGAGGATGAATTGGGGAAATCGACGGTGAGGATAATCGGAGAAGAAGCGTTGACCGATTCAATGGCTTTATCTAAGACGAACGACGGAGGATCGTTTTCCGGTGATTCGAAATTGGAATCCGCTGACACGTCGTTGCAGTTTTGAGGAGTTTGTTCTGATCTCCATATCCTCTCGTAATCATCGGAAGATGATGGAAGCCTGTATCTCGAAGAAAATGAGGGTAAAAACAAATATCTTAACAAAAAATTATTATTTTCATAAATTATAAATTTGGTTAACTTTAAATAAACGTTGAATTTAGTGTTAATGGTTTAAAAATCTAAAAATTAATTCGAAAAAATTTAAAAAAAAATTAGTATTTAATCAAAATTAAAATTTAATTTCTAAAATTTGATAAAATAAGTTTATGTCATTCATAATTGTCCATGATTAAATTAGGTAGAAATTAATTATTTATATAATTATGAGAGTGTGAGATAAGTAATTAATTGTACAAAAATACATCAATCATTACATCTATGTACTTAATTCGCATATAATTTAAGATAATATCAACTATCTTTTATATTTTATAAAATCATATAGAGTGTAAATTCTATTTTCTTTTTCAAACTACATTAACTAAATTTTATATTTTTCTTAGTTATAAGACTAAATTTTATATTTTCCCAAATCATATAGACTAAAGTCTAAATTTTTATAGACTATATTTTATATTTCTTAAAATTATAAGGACGAAATTTATAATTTATTTTTATTATTATTTAATACAATAATATTTGAGTTAACATTATTCCAAGAGGTAAGAGTAAATATCTAAGTTTTTTTTTCGTGAACTTTCAAACTTTTATTTTCAAATTTATAAACTTTATAATTTATTATATTTTAGTGAAATTTTGAATTTGGTCACTAGACTTTAAAAACAAGTTTAAAATGGATTATAAGATAAATTTAAAAATAAAATTAATTTAATAATTATTATTAATTTGAGTCAATTAAAGAAAATAGGTAAACATATATTATCAATATGGATACTTTTTTTATGGGTGTTTGTTACGAGATCTTGGATAAGTATTTCAAAGTAATATTTACTTAATATTTTGAAAAAAATTACATACAAACAAGATTTTTGCAATCATTATTTTTAAATACTCAAAATAAATTAGTATTTTAAATTTTATTTTAAATAATTTTAGAAAAAATTGCACAAACCACCCCTAACGTATAATGTTCGTAACAATTAAGTCCTTAAACTTTCATTTTGAGCAATCACCCCTCTAAAGTTTTAAAAGTATTGCAACTGACCCCTTTAAGTTAATTTTAAGAGATTTTCACATGTATGGAAAGAGTAAAATTGTCCAAAAAAATATCCGGTCTTTTTTTGTCTCTCTAAAAGTCTATAAGTAGAGAAATTCATAACTCATTAATTAACAAATATACACACCAAACAATCATTAATTTACAAGCTTTTCATTATAAATCTCTAAGGGTAAGAAGTTATGAATTTTTCAAATGATAGATTTTTAGGGAAACAGATGAAAGATTAAATATTTTTTGGACAATTTGAACAACTTCAGACACGTGGAAATCTTTTAAAATTAACTTAGGTGTTAATTGCAACACTTCTGAAACTTTAGGGGATGTGATTGTTCAAATGGAAAGTTGGAGAAAACATCATACTTTAGAGGTGATTTATGCAATTTTCCCCAATTTTAAAAACTACATCAAACGAGGTTTTGACTTTAATCATTATTTCTAAATACTCAAAATAAATTTGTATTCTAAATACTAATTCAAAACACCCTAAAAAACTACAAGCGAACAAGTTTTGAACGGTAATCATTTAATAATCATTACTTTTAAATAATAAAAATAAATTCTCAATATAAATACTAGTTCTAAATACTCTAAAATTTCAATTCAAACATCCCTTAAACAAGATTAACAAAACAAAATCTAATAATAACCAATTTATATATGCTATTTTTCTTTTTTAATGTTTATGAACTAAAACTATGTAGTTTTTTTTTTTTTTTTTTAATTATGTATTAATACGTAACAAAATTGAAAATCCTTGATCAAACTAAAATTTAAAATTTTAAAAGAGAACAAAAATAGAAAAAATCGTTTGATTCGAGTACAAGAACTGTACCCATGATCGTCGGAGCCGAAGTTAATCCGAGCAACAACCCGAAATGTTTGGTCCAATTCCATCTCGGAATACAAATCATTGCCCACCGGAACCGCCTGAATCGAAGAGATGAACGGAATTCCGCCGTCTTTCCTCTGCGCCAAACACAGATTCATTATTCCAGATGTCTCCGATGTATAAACCAATTCGTCGAATATCGGATCCGTCGCCGATGCCGGCTCGATAGCCGACATTTTCTTGCCGTCGAGAAGGAGATCGAACGCCGGCGGACGATTCAGGCCGTCGTAATCGCCGTAGAGGAATCCCGATCTTACGAGGTAACGTAGCTTTTGATCGTAAATCGGCAATTTGTAGCAACTCTGTTCGCTGGAGGAAGGGAAAAATCGGAGTGTGGACAAAACTTCAAAAAATTGTTGTTGATTTATTCGAATTTTTTGGTTGATTCCGGCGTCGGTGTATAGATCGTCTGTGTCCCATAAAATGAAAGAGTTGTCAAATAGCATTTCATCGTTTCCACAGTCGATGCTCACCCAATCGTCGTGGTCATCTGCAAAAATAAATAAATAATAATAATAATAAATCCAAATCTGTTACAAATTAGGTCATAATAAATAATAATAATAATAAAAAATTTGATGGTATTGGCAAAATTTAGGTCATAAAAAAATGATCATATTTCTATTTAAATTTCAAAAATATTTTCATATATTATAATATTATTAACTTATTGAATCAACAAGAAATATTAAAAAGAAAAAAAACTTTATTGAGTAAATTTTAAATTTATCTGTGTTTGTTTGTAAAATTATGGTGGGTTTATTTTAAGCGTTTAGAAATGAGAAGTTATTTTGAATGATTATAAAGAAAAAATTGTAATAATAGCTCGTTTGTATAAAGTTTTTAAAGAGTTATTATAAAATTCGTTTATAAAATCTCCATAAACACTCAAAACAAATATCCCCTAATGTTCGATTTTTCATTTTTATTTACGTGATAGACTCAAATTTGAGGTTATTGACTAAAATAAGAGAAACGTGATTAACTAAAATTGAATATTTAATATCTATAAAGTAAAAACAGAACAAAAATTAAATGGAATATTTGAATGTATATTTAGAAGAGGAGTTAGTTTGATTTAAAATGACAAGTTATTTTGAGTGAATCTAAATAGTGATGTTAGTAATAACTCGTTTAGATGTAGATTTATAGTTCATATGGGTGTAAATTTCGATAGAGAAGTTACTCATACCAAATAAAATCGTAACATATTTCGAGATTATAAGTGATAATTTACCGAAGCTTGAGCAATAGACTGAGATGACATAAAATTCCAAAAAAACAATCAACAACCAAAATAATGTTCCATTCTTCATCACACGAGGAGAAATCCTTGAACTTGAAATCATTTATTTTCTACTGTTTGGAAGATGAGATTTATAATACCAATGACACCGAATTAAAATTAATAAATTCAAGCAATTAATTAATAAGATTATTATTTACAACAAGGTCGATGAAACCTAAAGCATAAGTTCCAACTCATATGTAATTTCCTAGGATGTATAATCCAAAACAATTTAGTTGGAGCTTTTTTTTAACAATGTAATTAAGGTGAGGAATTGAAAACCATAAACGCTTTGTTTATAATATGTTTGAGATAGTGAGATGAGAAGAAATGAAATGAATTCATTCTCTACGTTGACTTGACTTGTTGAATTTTTATCGCATCAATCACTAAATTATTTTTATTATCTTTATGTTACTCTTTTCTTTTATTCTTTTCCCACGTTGTCAAACATGATCTAATTCTCTATGGTATTGCTTTCGTTGTCGATATTGTTGAGTTTTTTGACAAAATATTAGAAGAATATATTCTCACATAACTAAAAATGTTCATAATAGTTATAGGAATCAGAAAACTAAAATAATCGGAAAGGTTGAATGAATCAAAATAAAAAAGAAAGTGGTGTACTTCAAGCACTCTAAAAGAATCATGAAGCCTTAGATTGAAGGTAACCAAAGTCGAAAGCACTTTAAGCTTTGTATATTGACTCATAGTTGAATTCCTTTCATATTCTCCCGACGAAAGTTGGGCAAAGAGTGTGAATAATATAAGCTTTGAAGAGATTGTTTATGTAATTGGAGTCGGGAGAGAGAATTCGGTGTGATTGTAAAATTTTTTCTCAAAGTTCTTTCTATCTGTAATTTTTCTACAGTTTAATAGTTTTTCTACGTAAATTATTGTATTTTCTTTTTATTGTTTTTCCTTTTAATTTTTTAATTATATTTATGCTGAACTAATAGCAAGGGTTTTTCCCACCCATATTACCAAAAGTAGTAGTTTATTTATTGATTAACTGTAAGTCAAGTTAAATGTTTTTTTTTGTTCAGTACAATTATTTATTTGTTTTGTGACAGCAAGCAACTAAAACAAATATATATATATGGATATATGTATGGAGTGACAAACTATATTAAGAACAATAGAACGATAATTATTAGTCTCAACGCTATTATATATTGTTAATTGGATCATAATTAAGTAGATAATTGAGGATGATCACTTTGTTAACTCAATTTGTTAGGACAAAAAAAGTATTTAAAAAGTATACGACGATAAAAACTTGGGTAAAAAAAGGTTTTTTTTTTTTTTTTTTTTTTTTTTTTTTTTTTTTTTTTAATTAAGTAACTCTATACAACAAGTTGTTTCTCTCAAGTAGTAAATATTTGAAAATTTAATACCAAAACAAACGGACACATAAACACTAGAGAAATAAAAATAAGACAAACATTAAATTAAAGGATAGAAGAATTATAATATTGTAGACTTTTATAGAGGAAAAAAAAGAAAAGTAAATTTCTTAAAAATAAATTTATCCTTTTCACTTACATTAAAATCCTTAAAATTTAGGTTAAAGAGGTTAATTACAACAATTATTATATTGAAAGAGTCCCCTTAGTATAATACGAATCTCTGGAAGCTAGTTTGGTACCCTTTGAAGGGAATTACACATGAGGGTTGGTTCTTGTGCGATTTATCTATTGGGTTTGTTGGTGACTCTGTTGAGTTTGGTTCTATCGTATAGTAGTTGGCCTGATACGAGTTGCTTCGGAGCAGCTTTGAAAGGTACGAGTTTCACTCTTTAGATAGGTTAGCCTTTCGCCGGTATAAATGACTCTCTCAAGAGAGAAGAAAATGAAGTGATCAACTACTATACGATAGAACCAAACTCAACAGAGTCACCAACTTATTCAATAGCTTCGGTATGGAAGATTATTGATCTTCAAGGTTTAAGACTTAATTGTTATAAATACCCTACTTTTTAGGTGGATTATGCAATTTTTTCTTATAAAAAATATTTATAAATTAAAAATTTTGAACGGTAGTTAAGGAAACTAAAAAACTTAAAAAACTTAAAAAAAATGAATTAGCCATAAATTTAAAATTTGATGAATTATTTCTCGATGAGTAGTTATTCGCGACAATTTCTCTTTTGTTGTTCCCGTAGCAGGCCTTAAAACTGAGACTGGGCCTGGAGAGTATTAAATGGGCTTTGAGTCGCACGGGTAGTATGTGGGCCGGGTGCTTAAGAGAGTACTCTTTATCTTTTGTTTTTCCTCGGCATCGCTGACTCTCCGGGTTGACTTTTTTTTTTTTGTTTGGATTTCCGATTTCATAAGAACGCTTTGCGCCATTTTCTGCAGAACACATAAACCCCAAAAGCTGTCTTCCATGCGGAATAATCATCTTCCTCCATAGCCATTTTTCTCCTTCTTCATCATTCATTCGATTGCTAATTACTTTTCCCAAATATCTTGATACAGATAAGAAGAAATTCGAAATGTCGTGGCTGAGATTGGCAGTGAGCAAAGCGGTGGAGGTTGGAAACAACAATAACCTCACTCGCGTCGTCAAGAATTACGCCGACACCGTTGTTCAACACGCCGGTCAGGCCGTTTCCGAGGGCGCTAAGATTCTCCAAGATCGCATTGTACTTTCCCTCTTTCAAATTTCATTTCTTATTTTCATAATTGATTTTTGTGTTGGTTTGGTGTGGTTTTGAACTTTGGATGGTTTGTTATAATCTCGTTTTACTATGTTTGTTTTTCTTCGTTTTGATATCTCTTTACGTTGATTTTCTTGATCCGGCATTATTTTGAGCCGTGGTGGGGTTCGGAAATGGTGTGTTGTTTCTTATAATCTCCTTTAAGTTTGTGATGTTTCTTTGCGTTGATATATCTCTATTTTGTGCTGTTTTGTTCCTCGCAAATGAAAGCGTCAGCTGAAATTTCAAACGGAGACAATTAGAAATCGAGTGGAATTTTGGAGAATCTTTTGTGAGAACACGAGGATGGGGTTAGTTTTGTAGGAGTAGCTTAGGGCGAATACTTTCTGATTATCGAGTTTAGGGGCTTCCCATGACGTTTGAGTATGCACCTGTTTGACGCTTCTGGGCTCTGCCTCAAAAAAGTTGGTCTTCCTAGATTCATTGTATCCATGGTTCATTCTGATATCTCTTGGGTACATAAAAAATGAGCTTTTATAATCACTCCTCTAAGCATCTCATCCAAACAAGCTATTAAACATCTCATCCAAACGAGCTACTACTACAATTTCTCCTTCAAAACCACTCAAAATAATCCCTCAACTCAAAATAATCGCTCCACAATTATTCATCCAAACAAACAACCCTTGAGGTTTGGGCCAATTTATCACTTACCTCCTATTCTCACTGGACGACCGCTTGACTGTAGAAGATTTGGTTGTCAATGATACCTATAAGAAATTAATTTCTAAGTAGGTGATATTATTGGTTGAACCCATAGTGGTTCTCCAAGGCCTTTTCGATCCCTAGGCTAATCTATGATGTTTGGTTGATTCTGCTACTTCGGCTTAAAATGTCCTACCTCTCGGGTGTATATAGTTCGTAGTTTTTTCCTTTTTTTTTCTTCAAATAAATATTGGTGCATTTTCATGAATTTCATATTCTAACCTCATGGCTTTGTATAATTGACATTAAAGTTACCTTCCACATTGATTTTACACAATATTATGGATAGTTAGAAGGATGTGTAAATGTCTATGGCTATGCATTATTCTTTAGTGGTGCTGGTGCAGCAATTAGAGATGTAAACTAAACTCAGTTGACCTTCACCTTTAGTTATGAACTTATGAGTGGTTGCAATTAATTGACTTGTAATTTCAACAAACTACACCTTTTCTTGATATTGTCTTAAGCATTTGAAAATCAGAAATATTCTCAAAGTATTAGGGTTTAGGGTCTATTTTACCCTTCTGGGTCCTGGATTTTTTCTTTTTCTTTTTCTGAGTATTGTTGGTTAGTTCTGCTGCTTCCATTTAAAATTTCCAGCCGGGGAGATTAGCTATTTAAGTATATAATTATTTTTTTTGGTTTTCGATTGATGTAGGGGGCACGCAATTACAGAAGTATTGTGCAGACTATACGAAGATTGGAAGAAGCTGCTGTGTCTTGTAGGGGCCCTGAACGAGCTCAGTTGTTGAGAAGATGGTTGGTTGTTCTTAAAGAAGTAAAAAAATCATCTGAAGCTCACTTGGATGAGAACTCAAAGACCCTGCAACAACATCTTGCTTTTGAAGATGCAAAAGAGGGCCCAAGAAATCCTGCTATTGTGAGTAAAAGTTTTTCTGAATGTTTCCTCTTCAAGTATGTTTATAAATACTTGTGCTAGTTACTCCTACTTCATGAGCTTATGCATATATAGTTCATCGTTGTTTTCTTATTATTTTTTAAATAATATTGGTGCATTTTCATGAATTCCACATTCTAACGTCATAGATTTTTATAATTGACATTAAAGCTACTTTGCACATTGATTTTATACAATATTATGGATACCAAGAAGGATATCTATATGCCTATAGCTATGCATTCTTTAGTGGGGCAGCAACTAGAGATTTAAACTAAACTCAGTTGACCTTTAGTTATGAGAGTTTGTAGTTAATTGACTTGTAATTTCAACGAACCGCACCCTTTTCTTGATATCGTCATAAGCATTTGAAATTTTGGCATGTTCACAAAGCATTAGAATTCTAAGGTTACCTTCCTATCTTTCCTAAATTTGAAAATATTTTTCTAGTAGTTAGTCTATAATAATAACAACAATTATTATTTATATTTTTCATTATGCGTTTATTACAATTTCTGACCTTTACCATCATGAATAGGTTCTGTATTTTGACCCTGATGTTGGAGGGGAACCAATGAACTTTTGTGATGTTTTTCTTCGTAGTCAAGCTCTTGAGGGAATTGCATTATCTATGGTATGTTAATTTGATGCCTTCCTTCCTCTAGATTGTTTCTCTGAAAGCTGCAGTTGTGCATGTTTAGTATCACCTTACTACTCTGGTATGTTGAATGCACAAAAGAGGACAATATGGTGTGTTGTTCCTTAGTAGGAGATTTCTGCATTTAGGTTTTGATGAGAGTTGAAAAACTTAGCCCCAAATTGAATGACCTATTTTAGCTTTTGACGATGTAACACTCGTATGAAAAAATTGTTAGAATTAGTTATATTAGGTTAGAATATTATTATTTATGTTAGGTCCATTAGGCCCAGGTTTAGGATGTAAAATTTATATAAAGACATTGCCTCTAATAATAAAAGTACGACGACTCTTTACGTTTTAGGGTTTTTGAGATTCAAAATTGAGATTTTTTTAGTTCAGGAGTCGTCAGAAAATTACGTCAAAAAATCTCTGCTGCTGCCAGAATCTGTTAGAAGCCGTAGTCGTCACGTCCGTTGGAGTTTTTCAATTCATCCTGCCTTTTCCGAAATCACATTCCTCAATCTACAACATACTAAAAATTGCGGCCAACAGAGTGTGGCCTCTGATCGGAGCAATTTTTTGTCGGGTTTTGTTTGTGATAACAAGATTAACTAGGGTGTGATTCATTTTTAGTTTCCGGGTCCCATTTGCCTTAGATCGAGGTTTTTTCGTTCTGTTTGCACTTAAGCCCCGCAACCAGATTGAGCTGGAGAGAGAGGGTGCGTTTGGGCTCATTTTTGCAAGTTCTTGTGTGGGTTTTTCTCGTAACAACAAGTTCTATAAGCCCGTGGAGTTAGTTTTTCATTTTTTGCCTCGAATAGCCTTGGATTTTATGATTGGAGCTGATTTTGGGTACTTAATAAGCCCGTGGAGTTAGTTTTCCACACAAACAAAGTTTACAAAAACATGTGTTCTATACAATAGCTACAAGTTTGTGAAATTTTTCCTTTTAAACTATATGTATGTTTTTTTGAACAACAGGCCAGATTTTAATCTATGCACGTTAATTAGATGTTATACAAAATAGAGAGGCAGTGCATCATACTTTTGTGAAGTGGAGACGCAAATGTTGTACTATCATAACCCATTGTACACAACATCTTTGTTTTTCCTTGTTTGTTCCTATTTGCTTCTGTTTTGATAGGCTCTTGTAACTCATTGATATTATCAAGAAAAAGTTCTATTTCCTGTAAAAATAATAGAGGTTGTACTATTGAATGATGATGAAAGCAAGTTTTAATTCAACCTTCTTTGACATGAGTTATGTGACTGATGAATCTGTTAAATTTATTAAATATGGAGGAAATAAATGCTAGTGAGTGAGACAACACATCTTGAATCGTTAGATTGCTATTTTAGGATTCATCGTTGTTTTCAATGTGTCAACTTTCGCATTTTTTAATTGGTCACGCAGGAGATACTAATAAAGTAACTATTTTCTGTGTCGCAGATTCTTGAAGCACCAAATGAGGAAGAAGTGTCTCTTCTCTTGGACATGTTTGGGTCTGTACCTATCTTTAGCTAATAATATTATGGACCATAATTGCTAACTGGAAGTACTAATTATTATGTCCCTGCTCTGTTCTGAGCCCTCTTTGTTCTTTTTTTTTTTGAATTCGACAACATTTGGGGTGAGTGATCAAACACATTACCTCCTAGTCACACGCCATACATTTATTTCTCTTGTTGGCAAGCCCTCTTTTTTTTTTTAATGTTAACTTGTTTGGTTTCTGATGGAAATATGGATACTACACTAATGTTTCTTGAGATCAGCTTATAATGAAGACATTTCTAACAATATTTCCTGTAGATTATGTCTTGTAGGCGGGAAAGAAGTTCATAATGCAATAATCAGCAGCATACAAGATCTGGCGAAATCTTTTTCTAGCTACGAGGATGAAGTATTGGTAAAGTTTTAAGGATGTATAATTAGAGTATACATTGTCTACATTGACGTTTTGAAAATCCCAAGTATATCATTTCTACAATTACTTTATGTATAAAGATGTTTTCTTCTAATCTCTCAGAGGATTTCATAATTCAAATGTTAACAAGTACTTGTAGTTATAAGTTGCAACTAACTATGAGTTTCACAGGCTGTGTACATTCCCTTTTTGGAAACCCAAGTATGTCACGCCTTTCAGAAGGAGCTAATTGCCCCAGCTTTTTCATTTTTAGTTTATGGTTTGATGTTAAGATCTATTAAGAATAACGGACTGTTATAGTTGATACTTAGTAGTAAGACAAGGCTGCTAGGCCTATTGCATTTTCCTATTCCATTTCTTTTCTTTGTGCAAAGGTTTACGGACGATCATAAATACAGGTGAAGCGGGAGGAATTGCTCCAATTTGCACAAAGCGCTATTTCAGGGTTGAAGATCAATGCTGATCTTGGGAGGTGGGTAGAGAATGAGTTATTTTGTTATTTTCTTCTTGATCTCGATTTCTACAGCTTTTGTATGAGTGATGTTTTTATTATTTTCTATCTCTGGTATGCATTAATTATGCTTTTTAGTGGGTTTCTCAGACTTGGGATCTAAGGTTTTATTTTGATACAAAACGAAACAATTGCATTAACATGTGAAGTTGTTACATGAAGTTATCAAAACAAACGATAAACAAGAAGAAAGAGATTGAGGTGGGATGGGATGGGGTCGATTACACATGTTGAAACGAGGGCAAAAACTTGTGGAAAAATCAATAGTAACAATCTCATACACCAAAGAAACATAGAGAAAACTAAGAGAAATTTTGGCGAGAGGGTTTTTGGAGGAGAGTGATACACCCGTTAAGGAGAAGCCTCCGGCTCTCATTGCATTGGAGAATTGTAATAATGTAGCCATTGGAAGATGATCAGAGAAGAGGGAAGAAGCTAAGTGTCATATCAAAGAAGAATGATTGACATAGAACTGTGGAAAGAAACCAGGAAGGTCCTCTCTCTCTTATTTCAAAACGTTGTTGTCTCTCTCTAAAAGACCATAGATCGTGCAGTCTTCTGATAGGATCTATCAATGGTCCTTGACTCAAATGAGTTAATGTTCATTATTGATCCCCATTCCATATGATCACAAGTACATTATATAGTCCTTAGAGAACTAACTAACTAACCCCGAAATAACTATCTAACAAGTAGCTAACTAACCTCCTAAAGGGAATCCTATCATCTTCCTTTTCCCTCAGGCGTCGATTCTTTGGCGCCAGAGGAGCCATCGTTCCTTCGCCTGCTATCAACCTCTCACCAGCCTTTGTCCTTTCCCCAAGCTTAAATTATCGAGCTTTTCGTCTCTTTTTTCTCATTGGAAGAAATCGAATCTCACTAGCTGCAAGACTCTCATCATCCTTTGACTAGCAACGCCTCTATAGAGCCTCCTCCATTGTCAACAACAAGCCTAACTTAAAAGTAGCGTGTTTTCTCTTCCCTGTCAAGCAAGCACAACGACTACACTTTCTATTGTCGATCAGATTGGCACTTGGGTTTGACTTCTTGGTTGAAGGATGCATGCTTGGTTATCGGTTCTCCCTTCTGACCAGACAATGTCGAGCACCTTGTCATCCCTCCTCTTCCTCCTTCCAACCAGCATGGCATGTGTTGGACCTTGACTCTCTTGCTTGGATCACTGGTAATGGGCCGTCAGTCTTTCATCTCTCTCCCTCTTAATCTGGTGAACAACAGATGCAACAACCATTGTCTCTCCTTTCAAAGCTATGTTGAATGTCAGACGTTTGGGTGACTCATCCAACCTCTCCGACCAAGAAGATAGTTTTAGTGTGCTTGAAGAAGGGAAACCTAAATTTTGGTACTTGCTCCTGAGCCGACACAACTTCAATCGAATCTTAGCACAATCCTTTCTAATCTAGACTCGAAACGATGCTTTCTTGTCTTATTGTAGTGGAGCTTCTTCTTCCCTATTTTCTTTCTAGTAATTGGCCTCTCCCACCCTCACCCCCACCTTCCTATTTCATTTTGTCAATGAAGTAGTTTTCGTTTCCTATATAAAGATTGAACTATGAAGGCAGTTTCGAAAGATAGCCAGAATAGAAGGAAGGAGCCTGATGATTGTCGAAGATGGAAGGAACACAATGTTTGCTTGAGAAGAGCATTTGTCTGAAAAGTGTGAAGACAATGCCGTTGTAAGGTGACATGAGAGGTGGTGGTGTTGGCGGAAGCTTCCGTGCACAATAAAGACACTGCTATTGGCTATGGTTTATCGAAGGAGAGTGGCACACCTGTCAATGATAAGCTCGTTGCTCTCATCGTGCTTGATGGAGAAGAACATCGTTGTTAACTTGTCGGTCAAGCTGTTACTTAAACTCCCATGTCAGAGAAGAATGATGCTTCTAGTCGAGAGTTGCCAGAAGAGAATGCACCCATTAAAGAAGTGCTTCTTGCTGGAGAAGAAAGAAGAAGTTTGTTAGTGGTTTGCATGTATGAAGCGAGGATCAGGGACGCAAATGTGACTCGAGTATTTTCACCGGAGGAAAATGAGAGTATCGGCAGTCGCAAACACGATGCGAGTAACAATGTTGAAGAAAGATCAAGGATGTGCACGCAGCGGGAGTATCATCGCTAGAAGAGAGGGATGGTGTCGGCAAGGAGAGTGTGAGTTTTCATCCTCGTCGTCATAGTTGTTAAAATCGTATGATACACAATTCGTATCGTACGGTTCTCAACAGAATGAAGGGAAAACTGTTCAAACGGGATTTTGAATCTACATTACAAAAAACGTTAGATTCAAGACTTTGAATTGAAATGATTTCGACTCACGTATAAAAAATGTACTTTTCTAAGTTGGCGTCGGAGAACATAATATCTTGAAGATCTATCGGAGTAGACGACGGAGAAGATGAAGAGGTATAGTTGAAGAAGAGAAAAAAATGGAAAAACAATTTTATCATGTACATAGAGAGATAATTGAAAAAGAAGGAACAAATTGAAAATAAAAGACAATTCATTTTTTTTAACTTAATAGTCTGACAGTTTAGTTTTACTTTTGTCGGAGGGGAGGGTGAAACGACTCATCTTGGATTTAGGGATTTGAAAAGAAATAAAATAAGAATTAAATATTCTCTCTATTTTTAAAATTGAAATGGGCTTTGAAATTATAAAAAGATTAAAATAGATGACAGTGTAAAAATTTAGAGGCCCTACTGAACTCCTTTTTTCATTGTTATTTATCATATTTCATTAACCACTTAAATTTTATTCTTGTTTATTCTATATATAATTTTATTCAGATATTAAGTAAAATATAAAAACTTACCATACACGATACATTACGATATACGATCTACTAAAATTTGATTTCAATACATGTTACGATTTATGAGTTAAGAACCTTGCTCATCGTCGTCATCTTCTTCCATATCCATCATTGTTGGAGAAACGTCGTCAAGAAAGGAGGGTTGACTCCGGAGGAGTAAGAAGGTCAAGGACACTTGCGGCGCTACTTTTTTTTTTCTTCTCCTTTTTGCAAGAGAGATTTTTAGAGAGAGTTTGAGAAGCGTGAGCAAGGGGTTATTTTAGCCTTCTTGTTTCAATTTTCGAAATTTTTCCATGTCAACAAGGGATTCGTACTGTGATCTCCTTACCTCTGTGCAAATGATATCTAAAATCTTCTATACCCTTTCTATTAGAAATTAAATTTGGTCATGTTATGGTTTTTTTATTTAAAAAAACAACTTTCAATGAGATAAGAATGAAAGAAAATACAAAGAAAAAACGTGCATATAGAAAGGAATCCACGAAAAGAGAGAGACCTTATATAAACGGTCTCCTATTCAAAAAATAATTACAAAAGAATCTTAGAAACAGAAGCCCAAATGACTACATCGGAGGCACCACCCATTAGGCGAAGCATGCTCAATGCCTCTATTATTTTTTTTTGTTTCTCCCCCCATAGGCCCTACAAAATAGCACAAACACCAACATGTGCATGCCATTAGAAAGCTTCTTTCTCCCGAGAGGGAGGGGAAGACAAGAACTTAGATAACATGTCTCACAGGTAGTCTTGTTTGGCCAAAACAAACCCGAACATATTATGTTTCTTATAACATGTTTTACTTCTTATGTAAAGAAAAAACGTGACATGTTGTCATTCCATCAGATTCAGACCTCTTCATTAAATTCTGTCATACCCACATGCTACAAATAGTGAGCGAGTTAATGAAAAATGAATGGGTGGATTTTAGATACCTTTTCTTTTCAAGCCTTGGTCCTAGCTTTAGGGGATAGATTTCCACCTTCTAAGATCATGTGCTTTTGTGTTATGCTGCTTACCTTCTCTTTTCTTTATTTTACACAACTGCGTGCTAGATGCCTGTTCATTGATTTTCATTTTCTCTTATCAAAATATAGTTTCAATTTTTATGTGCATTTTGATAAGTAATGAAGGGGACAAAAAGTGCCCTAGGTTTAGGCCGCATGCTAAGATGATTTTTGAGAGTGTTACATTGTATCTTTATTTGAAATACATCTATCATCAGTCATCACTATTTCACGTGCTGATGAACACCACGGAAAATGGAAATAGAAATTAATTGGTTTGGATAAGCTAACATCATAATGGTATGTTCTCTATTATTTTTCTTGCTTTCTGGCCACAGAGTAGATACTGAATTGTCCAATTTGAAGACAAAACTTGAAGAAATTTCAGCTTCCCCGATGTCTTCAAATTCAGATTACGGAAAGACATCCGAAGAAACAACTATAGAAACAATTGAGGTGAACCTGTTGATAGAGTTATCATTGTCATAATTTTTTTAGTGGAAACTATGTAACTTTTTATGGATAAAATATAAAAAAAAAATAGTTTGCACATTCGTTAATGCATTGGACTATGAGGATTTTCATTGGAAAAAAAAAAATCATAATGTCTAAAAGATAATAGTTTTCCGACTAAAGCATTTATTTTATAAGCATTGGCCTAAGCTTTGTCTACATGCACTCCAAGTATTGACTTTTTTTTTTTTCTTTTTAAGAATTTCTCCTCTGTTTGATTATTGAAAATTAAAAGAAGTGTTTCTAATTGTTTAAAAGCACTAGTGGTGCGACTGTTTAATATGGCTTGGAATTTATTCTTGATGAATTTCAGAGCAGCGAGTGTTGGCTATTCTATTGTTGATGATTTCATCCAATGACGAACCTTAATTTTTTATTCGAATATCAGTACATTCATTGCCTCTAGGTTGTACCTTATACTTTATCTCCATCCAACTAGCTAGTATCAGTCTGGAAAAGTCCTGGGAAACATTCGTTTCTCTGAAAAGTGATATTTTCACATTTTGTGCTATATATATTAGTGTATACAGCTGATTTTATCACCTTGTAATATGAACTGTCAAGTTATGACCATTTATGAGTTCAACCGAGTGGAAAAAGTATTTAGGAACTTCACTGTTTCATCTGTGTGGCAGGCATTGAAAGCAGCACTTTCGCATGTACGAATTTGTTCTAGAGTGGAAGGACTTCTGCTGAAGAAGAAGTTATTAAACAATGGAGATTCTCTTGAGCTCCATGCTCAGAAGGTATTGTTCTGGAGATGCCTTGAACTTGTCAGTCTAAATTTTTATCTTTAGCCATTGTACTTGTATTAAAACTTGTCTACTTATATGCAGATTGATAAATTGAAAGTATTATCCGAGTCTCTTGCAAACTCCTCTGTGAAAGCTGAAAAACGCATTACAGATCATAGGTAAAGATCCCAGTCTCCTAAATGATATTGAACTAGAATTCATACGTGTAGCTTATTTTCCTTTGCTATTATATGTTGATATTCTCTGCAATCTGTTTAGGACTTCGACATGGAAATTGTTTATGGCTTATCAAACACTTTTCCACTTGAAACTCTTCTCGTTGATATCTTTTGACTGGTTTTTTAGGCCATAGGACCTTAACGCCTTGTGTTATAGTCATAGGAAGTTCGTTTTTAATTACTGCTTGTTTGTAAAGTTTGATCCTGGGTGAAGGGTGTTTTGCGTTTTCTCCATTGGGACTATGTCCGCTTCCGTCGAATGGCTGCTAACCATTAACTAGGAGCAACTATAGATCTTATGGACTGATGTGGTGGTTCATTTTTCTTGATATCTGAAAATTAGAATCAAATATATTTTTAATCATTCGAGGTAACCAAGGAGGTGGGAGGTAATTATCTCGATGGTGGTTCTCTTATATCATGGGTTTTTATAATTTTCTCTTTTTTCATATATTTGCTGATTTCTAGTTGGAATGTAAGTACATCTTTCTAATCCACTAGCACGCCTTTCAGGTTGGCCTTTGTCATTCTTTGGAAATTTTTTTTCTCTAAAGATATACACACATTTTATTGAAGAAGGTTGTATTAGGGTTTGTTTTCTGTTATAAGTTATAAATATTATTATCACTGAGAAACTCATTTTATTTTTGACATTTCGTTCATATATGATACTTTCTCCCCCTTATTTCATATGCAGATCTCAAAAAGAGGAAGCACTAAGTGTTCGTCTGAACAAAGCTACTGAAACTGGTGGAAAGGAGAAGGTTAGGTGTTGTTTGAAGCAGTGTTTAAAAATAGCTCTTTGTTTATTGAAATGAAAATAGTTTTATTTTAGAATATGGCATCATATGTGAGGGTAATGATCCAAATCTGTATCCTCTAGGAGGAAGCAGAGATATCTTAATTGGTGAGCTAGGGATCTTGAATACTTTGAAAGCACAAAAAAAAAAAAAAAAAAACGCTTCACCAATCAATTTAACATTTTTTCTGATAGGAAACAAATTCAAAATGAAAATAATTATTAAAAGTCAGCTTGCTAAACAGTTTTTGGAAACAAAATTGATAAGTTCTCAATGCTTCATGTCAGGATCTTAGTGTTTTTGTCTTTGATCGTGAATTGTATTAAGGACTTACTTTGCAACCCTATTTTATTTAGTACAATCATATTTTATATCTATTTAGAAATCTGTGCCACTTATGCAGTAGAGAATATAGAGACGACACTTAATTTTTTTTGAGATTACAACAATTGGGGATAGGAGGATTTGAACTCATGACCTTATGGTCCTTTAGCGTTCGCTGATGCCGTTGAGCTACTGCTCTTTTGGCAGAGACGACACTTAATTATACAACCACACAGATTATTTTCAACTTTGTTGGTAGAAAACTTGAGTCTATCTTTTCAATTATTTACAGGAACTTGTTACAGAAATTGCCGATCTTGAAAGACAGAGAGATGAAATTGAAGCTCAACTAAAAAAGGTTTCTCGTCTTCCATCCTTGATCTTTTGGTTTACCAGGCTACAATGTAGAATTGAGCCATTTTTTATGCTATAATATGTTTATTAAAGTCATTTCAGTGTCCGACGTGCCTGAAGGTTTTATATAAATTTCTAGATATCATAGATGTTAACCTTTACTGTTAGCAAAGCCTGATTCTTTTTTTTTTTTTTTTTTCTTTTTAATCTTAATGTCTTTGATCCCTTGATTGCGAGAGTTCACCATTATTTTGCCCTTATCAGACGTAACCTACATTGCCATTTCTATGGTTTCAATTTCATCGGTGGATTATAAATTTTTTAATATTTTATGCTTTTTTCCTCGTTAAACATGCTTTTTTTTTAACTCTGAACATATGTTGTCACTGTATGGTGTAGGTTAATATCTCCTTAGCTGCTGCACATGCACGCCTTCGTAATTTGGTGGAAGAGAGGGATCAATTCGAGGAGGCCAATAACAAGATTCTCGCTCATTTTAAGACACGGGTGGATCTTTTGTTTTTGATGAATTGCTTTGTTGTTTTCTTATATGTTCTCATCCTTATCCATTGTATATTCTATCTGCATGCTTTCAGGAAGATGAGCTGTTAAAATCCATTTCCTCGTGCAAGGCGGAATCAAATGTTTTGAATATGTGGATAAATTTTCTTGAAGATACGTGGAGTATTCAATGCCTATATAGAGAAAAGAAGGAGAAGGAGGTCAAGTATGTATCTAATTGCCGTGCTTGTTATTTTTCTTCAATATTTATGATTAATATCAGCACTATTCCAAGGGCTTCTTTTGGAGTGCTCTAGTGAGGGAATATGCAAAGGCCAAAGAGCATTGTACAATGTTTCTTTTCTCAATTGAGTTTTTTTACACTTCGATACTTTCTTTTTGAAGCGATGCATTGGAAAAACATGAAAGTTACTTCGTCAACTTGGCTATTGATCTTCTATCTGCTTATAAGGTATTTGTAAAATTTTTTGAAGAATGCACGCATCTTAAACGTAACATGAACCATGATATATACCTCCCATGTTTGTAACCTTGCATGGATCGTCTGATATAGAAAGAGTTGGAACCGTCAATCAGCCGTATTGAAAAATTTGTGGAGAATTTAAAGACTCTGAGGCAGAGGTAAACTCTTACCTTTTGTTTTCAGGATCCTATTTTATTCTGAAGCATGGGTTCTTATCTATCTGACCACTCTGGACAGGTCAGAGGAATCCACCCTAGAGAAGGACGAGTCGAAAGTTCTGAGCCCTACCAATAATCTTGAAAAGGAATATCTAGGTTATGAAGCCGAGGTATAAATTTTCGATATACACATACAATTTTATGATGTCGTTGGGGAATAGCTATCGTGTAAGATATGGTTCTTATTGCCCATACAAATATATTGTTTTCTAGTCATAATCATAACAATGCTGTGAATATATAGCTTAGGTATAAGATAAGCTGATTATTATTATTTTTAAATGGAAACAATTTCATTATTTAATATAATGATGGGAGTTTGAATTCAAATAATATTGTGAGTATTACAGCAAACATTTTCAATTGTAAAGTAGAGAAGACTATAAGCACTAAAAAAGTGTTTAAAGCACTAAAATGGTATGAAACATTTAAACATTCTGCATGTGCGATCACACCATAGATATCAAAACAAGGCTCGATTCACCATAGATATCAAAACAAGGCTCGATTGATGCTGATCAAACGGTCTTTGTGCTAACATGGAAGGATGTCGGCACAAATACTAAAGAAAAGAGAGAATTTGAATTAACTAAAGATCACCCAAAGGCTTTTTTGTAATTGACCAATACTGTGAAGCAAATGAACAATGGACTAAAAGATGGCTAGTACAATCTGCAATTGAACAACACATAACACACCGTGAAGGGGAAGGTAGAGAAATAGGAAAAATAAGATCTGTTCAAGATTATTAGAATGTGTGGAATGCTGCGCAAAACTGCATTTTTTTTTTTTTTTTTTTCAGTTTCTACTCTTTGTATCGAGTTTCTCCTTATTTTGATAAAGATAATTGGGATAGTTTTAACTAATAAATGACTTGTAATTGTTTTAGCGGGTTCTCAGATGGGGCTTGTTTTTTGTGTACATGGACATAGTTCTGCTGTCTACAATATTTTCCTGCCATGTGTAAACTAGTTGACTATGACTTCATCTGGGATTTTGAACACTTAAAACCTTAATTTGTTTTCGTGTTCCAGATTATTACTACCTTCAGTGTTGTGGATAACATGAAAGAGCAGTTTTTGGCTCAACAAGCTCAAGTTTCCAGGTAAGATCTGGATTGTAGTTTCTGTGACATGCATTCTAATACTGTTTCACTCTTGTATGTTCTCATTTTCATTTTTAATCTAAAGTAACCCTTCTTTTTACCTCAATTCAGGAAAGACGATTCTAGAGTTCAAGAACTATTTAATGATATTGATAAACTTCGTGAAAAATTTGACTCTATCGAGAGACCCAATCTAGAAATCGAAACTCCACCTCCAAAACCCGAAAATGAATCTATGCAGGAGGTGCAGAGTATTGTTTCCCAACCTCCAGGGGACGACAGCAAGAACTCAAAAGTTGAAATTGGTAAGAAACCCAAACCGCCTGCAATCAACGCAGAACAGAACTTAGATGCTGCTGCTGAGCTAGCGAAGCTGGAATCAGAATTTGGGAAAGTTGGTCACGACTACTCAGCAGATGACATTGGTGAATGGGAATTTGATGAGCTCGAAAGGGAACTTAAATCAGGTGACTCAAAGAACTAGCCCTATCATATTATATACTCATCAATGAATCATCCTAGTTTATTATGAAGAAAGATAATAAGTTTGCGTTTGGAGTCCTCTAAAACTGCAAGATTGGATCATAATCTTTCCTTTGTAATTGTTCACTGTATATTTTGTGGTTTTTAAATTTGTTCACTTGTATAAATTCTGAAACATTTTATGTTGTAATATATAACCGAAGAAGGAAAACTGTCAAAATCAAAGACAACTTTTTGTAGTGTAACTGTGTAAGATGTAGAACTCAACTGATTAAGAAGTTAGAGATTCGGATCACTACCGACAAAGGGGAAGGGGAATGTTTTTAGTGTCTCGAGCAACTATATATTAGTGGGAAACCCAAATGTTTCCTGACAAATTAGTTGGAGTGGGGATGGGAGTTTTTTTTTTTTTTTTTAATTGATATTGATATATCCAGAAAGGTATCCTGATATAGGCATTTGAATTTCAATTTGTCTTATCTCTTGAAGTACATCATGATGGTTAATGGGCCTCCTATGCCTTCAAGGATAGGGCACCAAAAGTAGTGGGCTGAAAACATGTCTGGCCCAAGTCTTTCTTGAAAGGGCAGTTTTGAAATACAACTAGTTTTGGCTTTTTGGCTACGAACTAAGGTCATGTTTGACTACCACGGGAAGCAAAGGGAAATGAGAGTAAATTAGTATTTAATGGAATGATCAAGTAAAATAACCTTCCAGGCCAAACGGTGGGAAGTGATCGCTTATCTATCTTAATGGTTTTAGACTTTTGGTGGGATAGCGGGTAATTCTTTCTTTTTTTTTTCTTTTTTCTTTAACCGAAAAATCGAAACTTTGCTTCACTATACCTGGAGTAATCACGCTCGTCCCTAGGTCAGGTACCAGAGACAACAAAAGAATGGAAATACAAGAGATGTGTACAAATTAATGTTATAAGTAAGTCTCGAACCTGAGATCTTGAAGAAACGCACCTTCAAAGCTCAAGCTTTCGATCATTGTGCCACCCTTGGGGACGGGATAGCTATGATAACAAGAACCCTAGCTTGATTATAAATGGGCCTTCTAGTTGTCAATCCTTAATCCTTAGCCAATAAGAAGATAGCTTTTTATCCTGATTTTCTGAGTGGTGGGTCTCTCTGAGATGGATATCATTTGTGGCTCTTAGTTGTAGCCTTTCTCTCTCCTCTCTCTCTCTCTCTATAGAATTTTCTATTTTGATGTTTGATTAATTATCTGAGTTTACTTTGTTTTGTGATTGTGATGGTAGTGGGCTGGCCTCTCACTCTCTATGTTTTTCATAAAACGGGTGGTTGTAAATTTCATACTTCTATTATGATTTTTGCTTATTTTGCAGATCATGTCTTTTTGAGTTTTAAACTTAATTCTGAATGCGTGTAGTTTGTGAAATCTAAAAGTTAAATTTTATTGCTTATTTTTATGTTATGTGTCAGGTATATGGGTTTTTTTTTTATATACTTACTGACAAGAGGGTTTAATTTGTTAATTTAGTAACTATGGTAATGATTGAACTGTTATGAAAACGTACAGATGCAATTTGTAAACTCAGTACATGATAGAGTTGCAGTAATCATTTCCGTTTATTATTGGCATTAAACTTGTATTGATGGTCTTGTTCCACATATTTGTACAATGCCATTTTGGTCTTATTTTTAATCATTTTCATTTAATCAATTTTATCTTTTTTATTATTTTTTTTGAAAAAGAAATTTTCATTAATAAATGAAATGAAGGGGAGAAAATTCAAGGCATAAGCCAATTACAAGTATCTTTTCCAATTGGCCATAAAAAACGAAAAGTTGTGCGGATCCATCTTTAGATGATGTTTGCACAAAAAATAAACAGAGTAAGAATTGTTTCTAACAAGAAATCAAAGGAATGCGATAAATCTCTGAAAACTCTTTGATTTACGCTCCAACCAAAGATTCCAATCTAGCACTCGAACCACCGATAGCCAAAAACTCTTTTTAGATCCAATGAAGGGAGATCCGAATAAAATCAAGTGCAAGAAGTCCTGAATGTTGCAAGGGAAAATCATATACCAATTAAAAGCCTCCAGAAAGTAACTCCAGCGGCTCTAATAAGCGAACGGACAATGAACAAAGAGATGACCCAAAGCTTCAAAAGAACAATAACAAATTAAACAACAATTCGGTGAAAGAGCCATATACGACATACAACGATGTAATCGATCCATACAATTAATTGCACCTAAATTTAGCTCCTAGAAGAAAATTTTAACTTTCTTCGGGTAAGCTTCGTGCCAAATATATGAATAAAGATCCTTCCATAAGCCATCAAGGCCACCCAACAAACTTTCAGTTAAGGATTTAACCGAAAATAAACATGTAGGATCTAAGGCCCATATCCAAGAATCAGGAATCCACTTCAGATAACCACACCTCTGCTAGGCAGCGTGTGGAATGGCCGAGAGAGGACCTTTTTGGATATATAATCCAAGTCGAGAGTGGAGTTACGGAAACAACCGTCTGATGGAAAACGACTTTCACGTTCGGTTCAGAGAGCACTTTTTTCGTTGAGAATTCCTCATTCCCTTTCGTGTGAATTCCCCAGCGACGAATTCGAAACTTGTGGGTAGTCTCTGACAGACGAACTCCATCAAGAATAACTGATAAGGTTGGCCATTCTATTAATTCTAGATCAGTTCAATTACGCCTCAACCTTAAGTTCCAAGCTAAAGAAGTATCATTCCAAGCATCAGTAACCTTAACTCTCTGATGATCAGTTAGACAATAGAGGCGAGGAAACTGGATGAATAAAGGGCCTACATTCTAACCAGTTGTCCAATCAAAAGAAAGTGTCATCATCGTTCCCAATACACCTTTTTGCACAACTGGATATCAGGGGAACATACTTACAAATGATTTTCTAAAGGGAATAATTTATCGATCTAGAATAATCCAAAGGCCAAGAATTCGGATCTCTATTACCATAAAATTTAGCTACAATAAAACGACGCCAGAGAGAAGATGTTTCGTGAGCAAACCTCCAAACCCATTTTGCCAACATACGCGAATTTTGTTGCATAAACTTTATAATCCCCATACCCCCATCTAGTAAAGCACAAAACTAAAGTCGGCTGGAACTCCTTCTTGAGTTTTCCAAGATCTAATAAATCTGAAACGGCAGTCGACATTTTAAATAAAGAAAAAATAATATACGGGCAAGCTAGAGATAACCAATTGAATCAAAGCAAGACGACCACCTTTTGAAATGAAGGCATACTTCCAATTATGAAGCTTTTGTCTAACTTTCTCAATAACTGGTTGCCAAAAACCTACTGATGAAGATTTACCCCCCAGAGGCAAACCAAGATAGGAAGATGGCCAAGAACCCAGATTGCAACCATAGGAATCACAAAGCCAAACCTTTTCCGAATCATCGAGATTTATACTTAGAATTTCACTTTTTGTATAGTTGATCTTCATACCAGAGGCACACTAAAAATACGAACCATATTAAATAAATTTCACTGCAACCTTGTCAAAAGTGGAGAAAATAAGTGTATCATCAACAAATTGCAGGTGAGTCAAATAAAAGGAAAATAAGCCAATTGAATGAGTTGATATTTTATTGATATTGTGACAATGACTGAGCTGTCTGCTAAGACAGTCTAAAATTAGAATAAAAAGAAAGGGAGAGCGGATTATCATGGCGAATACCCCGAGATGGAATTTTCTTACCACAAGGCTTACCATTTATCAGGATGGATTAGTTTGCAGTTTTGATACACCCTCGAACAACAATCACTAAATCCTTTGGCATGAAGAATAGCAACCAAAAAAATCTCAATCAATAGTATCAAAAGCTTTCTCAATATCAAGTTTTAAGAATAAGCCTTTTAAATTCCTCACAGGCCAATCATTAAAAATTTCATTTGCAAGAGACACATCAATAATCTAACGACGAGTGATGAAAGCAAACTGATTGTCAGAGATAGTGGAAGAAAGAACACATTTTAGCGTATTAGATAGAACCCAGACAACAACTTTATAAACCACAGAAGTCAAACTAATAGGCAGATTATAAGAAACCAACTTGGCGTCCATTAAAAAGGCGGATGTAAGTTTCATTCATTGACACATTAATAATACCCGAGTTGTAGAAATCATGGACACATTTAATCAGTTTTATCACTATCTTATGAAACAAAGTTCATCGGCTAATGACAAAAATGGTATTTTAACCAATAAAAATAAACTTTCTTGGGTTTTTATTTGTGTTTGTTTGTGGTAGAATAGTGATAACAATCACTTTTTAGGAACTTATCACCTTTTAATTATTATGAATTCCTCTATTACTTTGTCACCCTCAGCTATCGTAAAACCCTCCATTAATTTTTATATTATTAACACTAATTATCTAACAAATAGTTAAGAGCTCAAAGTACTATGAATATTTGATATCTTTGAATCATTTCTATATGTATATATGTTA
The DNA here is from genome assembly GCA_037832605.1 of Cyclanthera cordifolia. Lineage (NCBI taxonomy): Eukaryota > Viridiplantae > Streptophyta > Magnoliopsida > Cucurbitales > Cucurbitaceae > Cyclanthera > Cyclanthera cordifolia. The sequence goes on from JBBMEG010000003.1 coordinate 7,591,280, forward strand.
AGGTATATACTTTTAGGAAATAAAAATTAGGGGTTTCTATGGATTTTTTGGAGGTCCTATCATCAACATTCTTGAGTAGCTTATTTGTAAAATCTTTTGTTAATTTTGCTTGAGAATAATTCAGTGAAGTGGAGTTCCAATTTTCTATTATAAAAAGATATCGAATCCTTGATATCAGAAACTTAGTTGTCGACTTCAACAGGTTTCGATTAGCGTGGAAATACCCAAATTTTACAACTGAAAACAACTCCTTGAAAAAATCTAATTGCATACTTAAAATTACAATAAATTGATATATATATATATATATATAATTAGAGATTTTGTCATAACCGTAACATATGCCACAACAAAAGGAGCAAGACTTGAGCCTAACTTTCAAGTTAAAAGGTTTATGCAATTTGAATGAAAGAGGTGAAAATATATTTGATATGTAGATTTGGTAATTTCAAACTAAGGTCTAAACCAACATTTAAAACTTACAAAATGAAGAAAATGTATCGTTAGTGGACTGTGGCAATTCAAACACAACTCCACTCTCACTGAAACAGTGAGCAAACAAATCATTTCAATAACTATGCTTTATAACTACATTTCCACTGCCTGCAGACTAAATTCCTGACAGTTCAGAAGCTTCATGTTTCTCACTTGTTAACCATATCACAATTTTGTGGAGTCCATGTTCACCCTCTGAGGCTCATTATATCAAACTGTTAACATTTTAAACTAAGTTATTTTTGGAGGGAGTGAGACACATAGTTAAAACGTTTAAGAATTAGAATGATAACGGAAGAATAATTCACTTAACCATGTTTGCATCACTAACAATCATTTCTCTCATAATCAATATTCATTCATTTCATAATCACATTCTCTTATAACCATTTTTTCTTTCTCATAACTACTTTTCACATTCTCTCATAACTACATATTTACTGTTTGTTTCTCTATGACCAATCTTCACATTATTCAGTTTTGTTAATTGATATAATTAAATTTTTTAACATAATTAATATCAAAGTAGGAATTGCTAAAGTCGTTTTTTCGCCAATAGGCCATTTTCTCAAATTTCCTAATCCACGAGTAAAAGGAGTGTTGATTGATATAACTAAATTTACCTCAATTCATTACTTTAAGTTTTTTGGTTGGTCGTTGGTTTAACATAATCAACACCTTCATTATCATTTCATTCCCCAAATGTGGGTAACACATTTTTTTCATAATCATTTTCTTCATAGGGGCAATCGTTCTCTTTGTTAATTATTCTCTTCCCTAATTTCATTCCTCTGTAATCACTTATTCTCCTCGCCTCAAACGTCCATATGAGGTCATGAGAAATTGATAGGAGAGTTTAAAAGTAGCTTTTGATATAAAAGAAATAAAACAAAAGGAAAGAGAATAAAAATTTGAACATCATCAACAATACATATGAGTGAGCTTGTTAAAAAGTAAAGCCAACCAGGAATTCTGTAGAAAGAAATAACATCAGACAAAAATGCTTCTGTAGCTCCAAGTGATGTTCTAGTTGAAAGAGGAGCTGTCTTTAAACATGTTTTTGCAAAAGGGCCACATGGAAATATGAAAGAGCTAGCATACTGTTGGAGACCAGAAAAGCCAGATTTTGTGGTGTGTTTTGGTTCTTAAAACTGATCTTTGTAAAATAAAAAATAAAAATAAATAAAAAAATAAAAACTGATCTTTGTCTAGAGAGCTAGATAGGTTTTGTAAATGATGGCTACTCTATTCATTTTTCTAATTTTCAGGTGCCTAGCCTAAGAATCTTAGATTAGCATTAAGAAAGGGAACTGTCCCAGCTAACCCTTTAGTATTGCCTTCTACATCAATTCCTTAGGGCATGTTCGACCGTGGCGGGCGGGAAAGGAATGAAAAGAAATAAGAGTAAATAAGTATTTGATGATATGACAACTTTGTGGTCAAACGATGGAAAGGAATTCCTTTCTATCCCTTCCCACCACCTTAAACATGCCATTGAAATAAAGTTTCCTGTCTCGGGTGACCCTTATGTTTATTTGGGTTCTAATTTTCTATGTATAAGCTTGGTTTGATCAAACCTTGTTTAACTGATTCTTTAAAAGGATTGACAAATATTTTACCCAGTTTCAGTGATTTGCAAGCAAAGTAAGCCCACATGAAAACGATTCAAATATTTCACTATTTAAAATTCTTAATGGTTTTCTACATCACTAGAATAATACTAAAGAAAGAGACCAGACTATTTAGTGCATCCTTTTGTAGTAAGCATAGTGAACAGCAATGAGAATTTAGCCACAAAAAAAATAAAACAAGTTCACTATGTGTTAAAAAAAAGCAACGAAATGGAAAAACAAAAAATTAATTCACCGAGGACTAATAAAAATCGTGAAATGTGTATATGCTGGTCCAGCATGTTACCTCCAATTATGTTCTTATCTCATATTTGGAAGCATTATTAAAAGAATGTCATTAATAAATTCCCATATTTTATTCTCTATATACCTGATATAAAGTTAAGCATCCTCACTTGTAAAGGTGCTCCTACCCTTGATTCTTGAACCACCTGATAAAGCACAGTTTCATATAAGCAATTTCCAGAGAGACAAAGAGAGTTGCTAGATATGGTTGTTAATATCCCATCTTATGATCTAGAAGACGATGACTATATAGACATGGAAGTTGGTTCGTACACTAACTTTATTTGCCACTCCAAAAGCTCTCCGCGGCAATCGAGAGAGTTCGAGTTTCAAATGTCCTCATATTTTCGGGGCAGAGAGCCTACAACTTCTCCAGCCGACGAGCTCTTCTACAACGGGAAGCTTCTTCCTCTACATCATCCCCCACGCCTGCAAATGATAGAGAAACTCTTGCAGAAGTCTAGTACTGATTATGATTACAGAAACGACATGTTTGAAGAATTTTACAGCACTCCATTTTCCACTCCTGTCAATACACCCACAGCAACAAGTACTCCTTTTCAATCCTGCAACATTTCTCCTTCGGTATCTTGTCGGATTAGTGGTGAACTAAATCCAGATGAATATCTTCTAGAGTATTCAGCAGATGCGAACTATTTGAAGAGTGAAAATTCGAAAAAGTCCTGGACCGAAAAGCTTAAACATTCTTCCCTTTGTCTCAAGCTGAAAGCGTCCAGGGCTTATATCAAATCTTTGTTCACAAAATCAGGTTGTTCAGATGAGTCCTGTGAAGCAGCTAAAATGATTGCAGATGAAGGATTAGCTTCAAAAGCCAATGGATGCTCAAAGAAGGGTGCTAAAGTGGAAAAGAGTAAGCCATTTGGACAAACACCAAGCTCTATTACCAATTTCAACAAGGAAAAAGGCAACAGAAGATCATTTTCAATGGCTATTAAGAGACAACCCATTATCAAACCATCATCTTCTGCATCATTACATCCCACTGCCTCTTCATGTTCAAACAATTCGAGTGGGAATTTTCTGAAAAGATATGGCAGTGTGAATTCAGAGATTGAGAACTCAATTCAGGGAGCAATTGCACACTGCAAGCAGTCTCAATCTCAGCAACCATTACGTTCAAGGAAAACAGTTAGTGAAGTTGGGATTTACCTATTATCATCTTCCACCCTTGCAGTTTCTGATGATCAGGAAATACCAGAACTTTGCAGGGGCTGATAGTGTTAGGGACTGACAGAGAGAAAGAAAGTACAGGTCGATAAGATATTGATGTCATGTTCTTTCTTCTTAGAATTATAAGTCAACTCAAAATGTTGTTCATGGCTATCTGTAACTTCTACTGTTGGGTGTATTTAGACTGAATGAAAATGCAGCATAACATGTCTATCTCAGAGCCACTTTCAGCAACTATTTCTTTGTTTTAACTACATAAACCCAAATCTGTAAGCACCAAAGTCAACCTTTTATTAGCGAACAAGAACATGGTTCAACCTGGTTCAACTAGTATAACTGTATACATATGAGCACGAAGTCATGGCTCAAATCCCCAATCTCTAATTATTATTGAACTCATAAAAAATTGTCCTTTTATTTGATCAATCAAATTCATAGACTTCGTGTCAAAAAGAAGCAAGCTCCAGCTCCTAGACCTATTCACACAAGTAAAACTTTTCCTTTGGTGGTGCTAGGGGCAAATAGAATAAGTATAATTATGAGAAATGAAAATATGAGAGAGAATACGGAGAAGAATGATTAACATATAGAATGATTATATAAAGTGAAAAAGAATTATTTTAGAGAACTGTTACCTGTGTTTGGAGCATTGAAAATGATTATAGATGGAACAATTACCATATTCGGAGGGCAGAAAATGATTATGAAAAATAGAACAAGAAGTATGTGGAGAATGAAAAGCGGTTAGAGACATAGATAGTGATTATGGGGAACGAATATTGATTATAAGAAAAATGATTGTCGATAGCTGGCAAATAGAATTATTCCCCATAATTATTTAAATTTCACCATCATTGTTTTAGGGAATCATTTGCTATTCAGGTTTGATAAATGTATAGCTTGAAGTTGTAAAGCCTAGGATTAGGATGCCTGTACTTGAATAAACACAGACATAGATCTCAGAAATCCAAACCTATATTATATACATTCTCGTGCTATGTGCATTTCCACACACAAATCTCGGAGGTTCGAAAAAAATAATGTAAATTAAAATCCCATGCACTCTACATTAATCTAGCTTAAACCCTCAAACAAATTGACCTAAAAACTTCATAAATCGCGAAGGCCATTCACGAATTTGACTGAATTAACTTTCCAGACCTTTCAATTCGTTAGGTGCGAACTAAACTCTCCAGAAATCTAAACTAGAAGACAACAATGCATGTTAATTAAACTTATAACTCGATCAAGATACCGTAAAATCGAGGCTCAAAATTCGAGCAATCAGCGACATCATGATGTAATCTCTAAAGAAAATATTGCGATAATCAATCAATTTAGAGTTCTGTAATCATATAAAAAGAAACGATGAAATGCTTCACTAGATTAGAGCAATAATGATGAAATGCTTACAGATTGAATATGGGAAAAGGAAAAAGCAAGAGAATCACCTGAAGCAAGCACCGTGTTCTAGGCTTGAAAAATGCTTCACGCACTAGCTTAGCTTAGTGTATTTGCTAAAATCGAGCATATAACGTGTGTGTATATATATATGTATATATGTGTTATATATATGTGTATATATATTGTTGGACACGAAAAATTATAACCTTGTTCTATAGTGGTTAGCCATAATGTCGGGATCTCTTCAAATATTTTCTCTTTCTTTGATTGAAACCTATAATTAAAAAAAAGATTTGTGTATTGAATCAATTTTTGTTATTTATTTTCTTTTTGTTTTTGTTGATGTCAAAAAATGGTCAACCGATATCACAAAAAATTTATTTAAATTAAGGATGAAAGGGTCAGCAAAAAAAGCAAAATTAGGGTCACATGGCCTCTGATGCCTAAGTCATAAACAGAATTAGGGAGAGTAATTTAGAATACTAAGAATGGCTTAAGGGTACTTAGCTTAGGATCCGTCTCTTGAAATAGAGAAATGACTTGACTTTTATAGCAGTCGATTTCATAACCGCTGCAGCTCACTTATGGCGATATAATGGCCGGTCGTTAGAAACGTCCGCCATTAAGTCGTGTATGAATAACGACATAACTCTAAACCCTAAACCCTAAACTCCGAGGGGTCGGTATGGACTCAGCCGACCTCCGATGGGTCGAAAATGGACTCGGCCGACCCCCGGGGGGTTGTGGCCTCCATTAGGCCGACCCCCAGGAGGTCGGCAATGGTGAGGGAGACCCCCGAGGGGTCGGAAATGGACTTGGCCGACCCCCAAGGGGTCAGCAATGGCGAGGGCGACCCCCGAGGGGTTGGAAATGGACTCGGCAGACCCCCAGGGGCTGTGGCCTCCATTTGGCTGACCCCCGGGGGTCGGCGTTGGCTTATTTTTCCTTCGTGCGGGTCTCAATCTCTTCCGGGTCTTCTGGGATATTTTAGCCTACAACAGTTTTAAATTATTTATAAACTTTTTTTTTTTTATACTCATTAACAAATTCTTTGGAACGATAATCAAAAAATAAAACAATACTTAATTTATTCCAACAAATTGTGATCACCATATACTACTGTAAAATGTATATAATTAAATAAGAGAATAAACATTATTCTGAAGGTATAATGAAAGAACTAATAAATAAGAAAACTATTTATAAATTTACAATAATATACTAGGTATATAGACTGCCATGAAAAAGTGTAGCTTAATTAAAATTTGTAATCATCTAGTTTTTTGTATTGCCGAGTGAGATTTTAATCATAATGTAAGTCTGTTATGAGAAAATCTTTAGCTTCAAGCAATGAATGTATACAGATTGTCATAGCAGTTGTCGAGGGTCGATAACAGTTATGTAAAGTGTATACATTTTCTCGAGTTTGTGGTTAGGCATGTTTGGATCTTGACCAGGACAAGTCTACACTCTCTGGGGTTTGTAGTAGCATGCAGTGTATGTGTACATGCTCTAGGCATTGGGAGGAAGGCTCACCCGAGACATGGGCGTCAATACACAATTCCTTCTTGTTGTTTCTATAGTCATTAGTTGGTTGAGCGCACTTGGGGCTTGAAGTGAAGCATGTGCGTGCTTTTTGAGCCATGAATGGGTTTCATGTGCTAGCTATGTTTGGGTAAATGCACTAGGGGACCTTACAAGAGAGACATGAGTGTGTCTTTAGGTCGTGTAGCGTATGACATGACCCAGTTAGCGTTGCGTTGCGTTTAGATCAATTGAGCATGTATTTACTTATAATCGGTGTAGTTGAACTGTGTATATTGTATCCCGATTGAAGATTCTTACTAATTATATTTGTATTAACTTTTATTATGATTTTCCATTAGATAAGAAGGCGCAATATAATATCAAGATGGCTAGCTGACAGGATCATAGCGAAGTTTTTGTATAGTTGTTTGCTTATGTGTATGAGTCATTTCCTTCTTCCACGTTATTTGAATTTGTAGGGTAGTTGGTTAAAGTGAGATTTGAATTGTTTATTTATTTTATTTGCAAAGTCTACGCTTGAGACTTAAATGTTTATGTTATGTTTTGTTGGAAAACGATTATTTGTTTGAATTAGACGGTTTAAATTTTAGTTGTGTTGATTTAAGTTCATGTATGTTGATAAGGAACTCATGTTAGAATTTTTTAGAGAGTCGAGTCTTTACACCAAAGATAAATAGATTAAATTTATATGTTAAGGATTTAGCTGTCTTACGTAATATGCGAGTGTATTTATAGCATTTTCATAATATGTTGCAATCACAAGCTTAATTTGTATATAATAAATAGTATTGAAATATGTATGAGATATACTTTAATGTACAAAATTTAATCAATTTTAAAGGAGCCATACCCTCTAATCTCCCTTTCACCTGCCCATGGGTGGGTGAACGAGAACAAGTTTTGAATAGCTTACTTCACTTAAAATTTTTGGTTATTCATTTGTTTTTACGAGGTCAACTATTATTCGCGTATGTATGTTTGAGTTGGTGAGATGGGAAGGGAATGATTATTCGGGTTTCCATTACATCAATCTTTAATTCAATTATTTTCACATTTATTCTTTTATTCATTTCTTTATTTTCTTTTCTAGGCGTAGCTAAACATGTCCTTAATCTCTTATTATTATTACTTTTATTATCATTATTTGTATTAAAAAACACTAAACAAATAGCAGCTAACGAAACTCTAATTTCATGAAATGTAGTTATCTAAAACATGTGTGCTCTGATATTATAAAGTTTCTAAAGAGGGTTTCTAAATCCTTCACTATTTATAAAAGCCTTACATTGAACAATAAAAAGATGTCGAGCTTGTTGGAATCCGAAAGGATTCTAATTAATTTGACAAAAAGAAATTTCAGTTTTTTTGACAGAACTAAAAACTCCCACATCGAAAAGAAAACATTCTAGCAAACTCTCCAGCGCTTATATAAAGCCAATTACAGCGCAAGCTATTGTACAACGTCGTTCAGTGAGTACACAACGAACTATTATTTCGCCTTATACTAAAGAATACAGTGGACTCACTGTTAAAAATGACATACTCTTATTTTTGGCTGGTGCGCTTTTTTTTTTAGTGTCCCTATAACGTTTCTTAAAATTTATGCTTCAATACTAAATATTATCAAATATCTGTTTATAATTATAATATATTTGTGCATGTTTTGTTATTAATCTTTGGGTTTAGCTTAAAACGTTTTAATAAGATAATAATAAGCATTTAATTTTTAAATCTGTAAAATTCTATAAAAAAAAAAAAAAAAATCTGTTAACTTAAAATTATTAGTTTATCGTTGATGAGCAATCAATCTGCAAGGAAAACTTACCAAATTAGTCATTATCACCAAAAAAAAAAAAAAAAAAAAAAAAAAAAAAAAATATATATATATATATATATATATATATTTTTTTTTTTTTTAAATTTGAAATGTGTAATCTAATGTATGTATGCATGCATGCATTTTAAAATTTAAAAGGTAAGGATGAAACCAATGTCTACTGATCCTTATATACATATTAAGCTAAGAAATATTATTGTTGTTCACTTACCGTTACATACAGATTAAGCTAAAAAATATTATTTTAGCCATGTTTTGCTCTTAGTAATCTGATTGTATTAATTTAGTTGGTTGATTAATGTAATTTGTTTTCGATAACTAAAAAAAAATGTTATGTTCTTTGGAGGATAGATATTTTCTTGAAGGAGAAATCTCTCCTCTAACATCAGTTCTTAGCGAAGATTGATCGTTATTTATTGGTCGATGATCAATAATTAAGTTTTATTTAGTTTAAAAAAATGAAAAATTGAACAAACCATCTATAAATTATGGTATTTATAACAATTAAGTTTCTAAACTTTTAATTTGATCAATTACTCTTCTGAAATTTGATAAGTGTTACAATTATTATTATTATATTTTTTTATAAATCTTTCAAATTAATTTAAGGGCCTGAATTGTAAATCTTATTTACAGTCTCGCAGCTTTGCTTTGCCCCTCTCTGATAAGGAAGGAAACGAAATAATCTCAATTTGACGACAAATCCGGTCCGATGGCTGTTCTCCACTAACCACAAGGATATAGGGACTCTATATTTCATCTTCGGTGCAATTGCTGGAGTGATGGGCACATGCTTCTCAGTACTGATTCGTATGGAATTAGCACGACCCGGCGATCAAATTCTCTTAAGAGTTTACTTCGTCTATTGACCTTGGGTTTCTATTACAAGGTTCAGGCATAAAGCTAGCAACCTCAAAGAGAGCTCACTCTAAACTCCTTTTATCGGATTAGATAGTATCAAACTCAAGGAATGCCTTTCGGAAGAGCTGAAGTTTCAGGAAAGTTAATTTATCAAATTGAAAGTTTAAGGATTTAATTGCTATTAACCCAATAGTTGGAGGGTAGTTGGTGCAATAATAATAAATTTTTTTTTTTTTTTTTTTTACGGTTCTTGTTGTATTTCTAGCGAGCAAAATACGAAAAAGCCATTTGTTCCCTCGCGCGCGCTAGCCCTAAAAAAATGGTGAGAATTAACGTCAAGCTCGGTGACGATTCCAGCGAGAACGAGTTTCTATATGATTGTATGAGCAACTTATTGATTGAAGAAATCGCTTCTGAAATTGTTGGAATTTCCAATCTCCAATCTAAAATCCATCGGATTGTTTCAAAACTCGAACCTTGTCTTCTTCATCTCTATGGCGATCCCAAAGGTACAATAATTCCTCATGTTTCTTTCTCTTTTTGTATTCATCTTACGATCGTTGATTATGATGGCTGTGATGTGAAGGTACGCTTCTTTTGAGAGCTTTATCGGAAGCCAAGTCTTACACGTCTAAGGTCTCTCTCTGTTCTATTTGATGATGAGAAAATGGTCAGTTTTGTTATTTAGTTAGCCCTAGTCTGTGGAGTAGAGTAAATGTCGACTGTTATTCCAAGTTATTGTTTGTTCTTGTTGATACTTGCGATTGATGTTTAAATTTCCCTTATTTGGAATCAGAATTGTTTTAGCTTTGAAAGTGGATTTTCTCTTTCAGCGAAATGGAATGCTGCACTATTTATCCTAATTATTTGCATTTCTTGTTACGTTTAGCTTTTCTCTTAATTGAGATCAGAACTAGGAGAAAACTGTTTTGTGTAAGGGACTGATATTTTATATTCTTTTGCATTTCGTTAAAAATGGAGGTGTTTGTTTGTGAGTTTTATGGAGCTATTAAAAATGAGTTTTTATATTAACTCTATAAAAACTTCAACCAAATGAGCTATTACAACAATTTCTTCTTTATAATCACTCAAAATAACTCCTCATTTCTAATTATTCAAAATAATCACTCTAAAATTTTGCAAACAAACACCTCTATGTTTAGATTTTCCCTTCTTTGAAACCAGAGTTGTTTTTGGCATTAGCAGGAGATTTTATTTATTTATTTGTTTCAGTAGAGGGAATGTTTGTATTGCTTGTCTGTTCTTTGCATCTTCTCATTAATTGATCTGATGTTAGTTTTTCCATTATTTGAAATCAGAACTGTTTTTAGCTTTATGAGGTGAATCTTTTTTTTTCTGAAAAAATAATGTTGTACTAGTTTTGGATTCTTTTCACTTCTCATTAAATGATTTTATGTTTAGATTTTCCGATATATTTTTTAAGACCCACCCAATCTTTTACTACATAATTCCCTCTTATTTATAACAAAATACGGCAACTAACTTCCTAACTAATTGCCCAAAAGTCCCCATAGTATTCATAATTCTTCTAAGGTCCAAACCCATCAATTTTATATCCGAACTGTTTTAGCTTTAAGAGTAGAAATTTTCTTTTAAGGAATGTATACGAAGTCTACTATTTTACATCTTCTCATTAGTTGATTGGATGATATTGAAGCCAAACAAGTCTCCTTGTCACCAGTTTCAAATCATCGCCATATTTTACGTCGTCTCATTAGTGCTCGGAAGAATTTCTACTTCAATGATGGGTTTAACATTTATGAAAGAACAATAGTAATATTGAAAATTAAGTATTCAGATATTTTTGAAACAAAGGTCAAAGCTCATAGGTTTTTGTTATAATTTTGCCTAGTTCATTTGAGGTTTGAAATTTTCCTTATTTGAAATCATAATGGTTTTAGTTTTGAGAGTAGAAATGGTCTTTTCATAGATTTCAGAAAAGGCAATGCTGTACTATCAGTCTACTATTTTACTTCTTCTCATTAATCGATTCTATGTTTTCACTACAGGACATGGTTATCCACAATAGACCTTTATCATATCTTGTGCTTAAATACCATTTTGAGACTATTGAAAGGGAATTGATTGCAAAGTTCGATTTATTGGGTTTCTCTCACTCTCAGTATCAGCAACTTTTATCTGGTATATTTTATAATTTCCCCTCTTTTGTTTGGATATTTCTTCAGTTCCTAAAGAGCACTAATATTTAGTTTTTATCATTGATCAAGGTGTAAATAACAAACTGTCATTACCTTGATGGTTCCAGAATGACATTGTTCTCTTTCATATAATGTAAATTATTGGAGTTATTGAACCTTAATCAAGATTCCTTGTCAAGCTCGTTTATGATTTGAACTCACCAATGTTATCTTAAATTCTAAAATGTGTTCTCTTATCCAATAATGTATGTTTTTTGTTTGTCCCATTGTTCGTTAGGTCCTTCAGCACAAGATTACCACATGGTGTTTACTGCTGCTTGTTTTTTTGCTTCATACACTTGAAATATGAACTTTTATGCAATGTTAACATGAAGAATACCTGGTTCACACAAAGTTATCAAAATGAGTAATATTAAGTTACAAGGAAAATTATGTCAAAATAAGTTTGTAGGGAAAGCTTTCTCTTGGGACTATCTTTTTCAATGTGCTATTCATAGAAGCCAAATGCATTGGCATATAAAAGATATGGGAATTACAATATCAATACTTGGTCCTTGAAATTTAGTTGATTTTGAATTAGTCAATCTTATGATTCTTGATGAAGGTGACTAGATACAGGATTGTCTATTATCTTTAAGTTCAGATGTGCGGCTTCATGACGAGAGTACGACTCAACTAAAGTTAGCAGGAAAAGTGCTGATGAGGGAGAAACAACTTAGTGATTATATTGGAAGAAATGAGAAAACTAAGGTAGTTTAGTCATTGAACGGTTCAATCATTTGTTTTCTTCATGTAGACGACTAACCACTCCACTTTTCTATCAGATCGTTCTCAAACTGCAATCAAAACTCACGCCCCCGAGTTGAATAATGGTAATTCGAAGATATCGACTAACAAGTGCAAGTGTGCTTAAGGACATTATCCCCTAATGGTTGTAGTTCAAATCTTTGTTCTTTATGTGAAAACTGTGGTATGATTCGGAATGGATGCCGAAAAATGAACAAGAAATTGAGAGATCTAAATGTTTTTGCTTGTTAACTGATTATATTGTACGATCAGTAGCACTGGTTTGTAATGAATTTTGGATTTTTTTAGGCTTATATTATCAGTTCTCCATTAGCCTGTGTTTCAAAAGTCTTGTACTTGGATGGTATGCAAAATGATCAATTTAATGTTTCCCTCTGTTCTAATGTTTGACATTATATGAAAACTGTTGACTTTGCCCCCAGTTTGTACTCAAAAAAAAAAAAAATTGAGTTTGAAATGTTCTTGGTTTGAAATAGTAAAAGGGTATTCTACTTCTCTTTGTAGATTTCTTTTACCTCATTTTTTCTCTTTTGTAGATTTTTTTCCCTTCACATTTGCAATTTAACAAAATAAGCTCATAGGCATTTAAACAGGCTTCACCAAGAGGTAATCCCCCTATCCAATTGTGCAAACTCAAATAGGCTTGGTTAAGTATTTTACAAAATAAGTTCGTTTCATTAATACTTGGAATCTGAATTATTCATATAAAAAATCAACTCAATTTTAGTCCTAAAAATGTCTGACTCATTTTAAATTTTAATATCAACTGATGTTGAGTTATTTTAATCTTTAACTACACAAATTATTGCTGAGGATACCTTTTTTAACATGATCAACAAAAATTATTGGTGTGAAAACCAGTGACTCTCCCGGGATTCACTTGGGTATGCCTTCTCATAATGGGCTGTTGTGTTCAGCCTTGAAATAGTAAAGCTGCTCTCTAAGAGTGGTAAAGAAGTGTTGATTAAAGTTGTCGCTCAAGCTATTTCCACTTATATTATGAGTTGCTTTAAAATTTCTAAAGGAATCTGTGAAGATCTTGATAGTCATAAAACTAAAACTCAGTGGATTTCCTAGAAAATTAAATTTAATACATATAATTTAAAATTTTAGAATTTGGACAAGTTTAGTTACTAAAATTTGAAGAAAAAAAAAATTGACATGTAAATGAATGATGCATGCAAAATATGAACTAAATCAAATTAAATTATAATTTACCCCAAATATTATTATTATTTGAAGTACTGCATAAAGTTGATTTTATCATTTATCTCAACTCAAATTACTATAACAATCTTGAAATGTCATACCAATAATCAATATTTATCATATATTATAATAAATTATTTAATCAAAATCTAATACTAAATTATAATTTATAGATTTCGACAGCTAAAAGCATTTAACTTCAATTGGTATGGGCAACTAGCTAGAAGAGTTAATCCGCCAAAAATAAGCGTATGCCGCTAAAAGCGATGAGCACACGGTATTCTTTAGTAAAAGGCGAAAGAATAGTTCGCTTTGTGCTCACCGCACAGCTCCGTTTTAGCCATATGATCTTTTCTTATTCCATCACAGCTCGCAAGACTTTGAGCAAATTTTCGTTTTAAATTAAAAAACTATATTTTGTTTTTATTTTTGTATTCCATAAGTTCAATAATTTTGTGGAGGTTACCATTCTAAAGTTGATGTTTGGGCATTCAACTACCAACCATGCATTTTTATTCATCAAAGTTGATGTTAATTTATAATATTTTTTTGCCAAAAGTGCAAGAACTCAACCATATTAATGTAGGTCCAGTGACTACAAGTTACTGGTTAAAATGACAAAAATCCTCGCAATTCAATTAGTTTGATCGATAACTTTCAATTTATAGTTCAATATAATAATTTTCGATCAGTTTGCTAAAGAGACGAGTAAATTTGAAACTTTTGAAAAACGAAACCCTATTATATATGAATTATTTTTAAAAAATGCTATAACTAAAGTAAGTGAACAAGAAGTTGCTACTTATAACGAATAAATATAGTTAAAAAACTACCTCATACGATTATTATTGGCGACAAAATTAAAGATGAAATAAGCAAGATTCAAAAAGTCAAGATTTAAAATTGGTTCGTGAACTAGCCATACATCTACTATGCAACTCAAAATCTCTCACACCAAGAATAATAAACCCTAATGCTTTACAAAATCTTACACTCCCAAATCAGATGTAAATTTTATTTTACTGGACCGAATACCTGTTTGGGTTGAATAGCCATTGATATCAAATTAGAAAGTTTGAGTGTCCATCTTATTAAATCAATTGGCAATGAAAAAAATAGTCTACCTTACTTTATAAATACCTGAAGACACTCCCTGCTTTTCCAATGTGAGATAATGAGATCACCAACAGGCAAATGGTGCAAACGCGAGCAGACCAAACGGGTCAGGTGCAATGCAATGTTTGAGTTTTGGTGAACTGATTTCGATCGGAGGTAGTGGGAGAGGTGCACGAATAAAATTTATGAGATCTCAAAATGAAACCTCAATGGCTAAGTTATTTTTTCTACTAGTACTCATTCTCCAAAATATATCCAATCCCTCCTCATTTTTCTTGGATATAAATGGATCATCCACACCAGCTTCAAAGTTTGGTTTAAGAATTTTAATTTCCATTACCGTCCTCTCTTAATCAATCTATTGAAAAAGAAAGTAAATAATATATTTTATGTTTTTTTCGATTTTCATTTTAAAAGAAAAAAATACTATAAATAGTTAAAGTTGAAGAAGATGAATAAACTTTTTGAAGACTTCAAACAACTATATATATCATTGTTTGGCACACAAACTTTCATGACATAAAGCATTAATTATTTTTACTTTTCTTCATTTATCATTTGATTTTTCTTTTCGCCGTAGCCAAACATGCTCTTAAAGATCAAAAGTGAGCATATTAAAATGTTAAAAGTAAAAGTGTTCAATTTTAAAATGTATGAATAAAAAATAAACATTATTGAAAATTTTAATAATAAAAGTGTTCAGGTTTAAAATATAGTGACCAAACTTAAAATAGACGACCTAAGAACAAAAAAGTAATTTTCTTAAGAAAAAAGAAAGTTAGCTTGAAGGCCGAATCTTATGGCAGTTCACACTTATAATTAATTGACTTTTCTTTATATTTATAATTCAAACATAAAATACATAAAATAATGATGAAATAAGAAATAAATAACCAATGTCCTATTTGATAACCATTAAATTTTGTGTCTAATTTTTGAAATTTAAGTTTATAATTATTATTTTAACACATAATTTATATTAGTGTGATACATTCAAATTATTTGTATTTTTAAAAATCAAATCAAAATTTAAAAATAAAAAAAAGCTTTCTCTCTATATATATATATATATATATATATATACACACACCCACACACCCACACACCCACACACACACGTGTGTGTGCTTCTTTTAATTTTTTTTTTTCTCATTTAGTTGACTAATAATTAGATCAATATCAATAAAAGTTGGCCTACTTTGCAAGTATTAATGGGAAAGGATATAGCACTGAGCCGTTACTCGTTGACCACGTTGACTTTCAAATGTTTTTTTTTTTTTTTGAGTACAGTCACATATTAAAATTAATCTTACAAAACAATACACGACTCTGTCTTAAAGCTCACCTATCAGTACACAACTTGTAAGATAAGAGATCTTTAAATATATTAATTATCTTTTCAAAAAAAAACACACACACATAAAATTATATTATGTAGTATAATATTTTTGTATTTTTAAATCTAATTAATCAATATGATTTTACATCCATTGCAAACCAACCTAATATCAATACACATTTCATCATTTACCTCTATTTTATGACCATCCATGATCTTTCCATTTTCTAATGAAATTATGATTGTATTTTTTGAAAATTTCAAATTTACTTCTACATATTATAATAATTTCAATTTTGATTTGGATAGGAGTATATACCTATATTGTTGGAAAAAAATCTTCGGTAATTATAGCAAGAATAAGCAGAAAATAACCGAGAAATTAAAAGAAAAAACAACCAAAGAAAACCCAAGAATTTACGTGGAAAAACTCTTAAACCGAAGAAAAAACCACGGAAGAAAACACTCTCTCCAAAACTTATACTATTCACATCACTTGCCTTACCCTCCATAAAAGAATACAAAAGGAATTTAACGAGAGTCAATACACAAATCTTAAAGTGTTTTGAAACCAAAGACACATGCTTGTAGCACAACACTCCCTTTGCCAAAAACTCAACATATATATATATATTATATATTATTTAGGATTTATTAGGATTTGTTAAAATAATCTAGAATTTGTTAAAATAATCTTTTTGTTATTTGATTGTATATATATTACATATTCTTTAAATTTTAATGAAAATCTAAAAGTTTAAGCTTTTCAAAAATTAATATGAAATTATTATTATTTTTTATTTGGGTTGTGATCCATACAAGTTTTGACTATTTTATGAAATCTGCATGATTTACCTAGTGCAATAAATTAAACATCTTATTCGTAGAATATTCACTTTTACCGTCAAGGCGTTTGTAGTTTGTTTTCAAGTTGTTATTTATTTATTAAACTCGAGGAAAATGTTAAAATTAAATTAATTAATATTATTATTGAGGAATTTGTTAGGATTTAACATTTGAATAATACTATTTAATCTCTGCCATTTATTTAGATGTTTATAAATATTGTCTATAATTTGTTGAGAAATTTTTAAAGATTTGATATGGTAGGAAGTCAACAAAAAATGAAAGATTTAGGGTCAAAATTTAAGTAATACATTAATTTTGTTAAATAAAAAAGTCCTATTTATTTATTTTGAAGCAAGTGTGTCTTGTTATTACAAGTTGTTATCGTACTTATTATGATCAAAATTGTCAACTTACGATATTAAAAAAAAAAGAAAACCTTGTCAACTTACCCAATTAATTAACTTTATTTCTTTTTCCTTTTTGAAATCAATTAAATGAAATCGATTTGATTTAATAAAACTAAGTTAATTATAGGGTGGCTGATAGGTTAGCAAGACCTAGGTTAATGATTCTGTTATTTGGAACCTCTGGAGGATAGACCTTATTTTTGGAGGGGTTCTCCCCTTGGTCGCCTTCTTCGTGGAGGAATGTGATTGTTATTCTTCTGGTATTTAATATATGATTAGAATTTTCTCAAAAAAAAAAAAAAAAAAAAAAAAATCAAAGTGAGCATAGTTCAACTGACACTAGTGATACATTAGCATCTACTCCATCAATCGTCGAGTAGAATACATCACCTTTTAGCTAGGTTTTGTAGTCCCCTCCTCAATTTGTACATACTCAAAAAAAAAATTATATAGATATATAGTATTAAGTGAGGGTAAATTGTTTTTGATAATTTTGAAATCAAAAAAATCAAAATCAAAATCAAAATTTTTTTATAGAAATTTGGTCACTATAATTTGAAGAAAGTTAGAATTAAGTTAATATGATTTAAAATTTTAAAATTAATCCTTATAGTTTTGAGAAATATAAAATATAATACGAAGAAATATAGAACTTAATCTCTACGTTTTGGATAAATAGAATTGAATGGCTATATAGTTTTATAAAATCTAAGAAACAGTCCATATTATTCATATATCCTCATTGTTAAATACTTAAATAACTAATCTTTACGTATTTTATTCATTAACAAAAATGAAAAACATAAATTATTTTTTTAGATTTCGAGGGATTAAATTCTAATTTTTCAAATTATAGAGATTAAATTGTAGATTTTTTAAACCATAAATATTAAAATCTAGATTTCTAGACTGTGATGCGAAAACCAAACTTTGAGCACAAATAATAAAAACTTAATTAGTAATTAACTTATAATTATATCAAAACACAATTTATTTGTTGGGAAAGTAAACATATAAATGACCTAAGTAAGGTTAGGTACGTATCTAATAGTATAATTAATTAGATGACATTTCCTTCGAAATTTCGTAAAATAATAATAATATAAAAAAGTTTTGTTATATTGCAATGATAACTTATATAAACAAAGAAATTTCCTCGATTTTTTTTTTTTCTTTTTTAAATCATCATTTTGCATAAAGCCATCGTTGCGCCAATTTAGCTAGTTGTTGAATGTTGAAAAAAATAAAATAAAACTTTCGATTAAAAAAAAAATCAGGAAAATAAATAAAAATTCTTTCCAAACCATCAACTTCAAATGTAAAATGAATATCTTCAAAACTTGAAATCTCCCTCTACTAGTTTTGGTTCTTTTGATTTTTTTTTGTTTGGTGGTTTGAAAATTTTAAACCTCCAATCTCTACAAAAATTCATTTTTTTTTAGAGTATATTATGTGAATTCTAATCAAATTTTAAAAATCAACGAAAACATTTTTTCGTTCTCAAATCTTGGTTAGATTTTTTAAAAATAAATCATAAATTAGCAAACTAGACAATTATCTGCTTAGTTAAACCATGAGCCACTCTATTGCAATTTTTATCATGAATAAAAGTAATAGGACTATGCTGACAGTCATAAATTTAATATCAGTAATTATTTTACTCAACTTAGAAAAATCTGGGGAATCTCTAACAACAAAATGAATGACTTTGCTAGAATCCGATTCGACAAGAATAGGAGGGAGCCATGGAATCTTAACCTCAATCAAAGACTTAAGACTCTCCCTCACCGCTATCGCCTCTAGACATTTAAAGCTCATTCTAAGTGGTAGTAGCATATGAGATAGTGGAACTAGTAGCCTAAGTCTTTATTCAAGTTCAAATAGGCCTATGCGAAGTTTAGGATCTCTTTAATGCCTCGTCCAAGAGGAGATGTCAGAGCAGAGAGATCCGAAGCAAAGTAGGCTCTTTGATAGGATTGTTCATGAGTAAACAGCTTTATAGATAAGTTCTCAAAACTCGCCCTCCAACCAGCAAACACCGGGATACCACACCAATCCCGCACCACCCAACCAATACCCTCATTTACTTGATAAAGGGGATAAAGCAGCATTCGGGTTTAGCTTCCAATAAACAACTAGGGGCCTTCCACTTTACCATGCTTGGAGAATTAATACCAGCAAATGAGCTAGGGTGATCTGCACGAACTAGACAACGAGCATTAATATTAGAATCAATCAAATCAAGAAGCTTTTGGAACTGCTTCGATATTTTATTTTGAGCTAAAAGATTCCTAAAGTTCCAAAAACTCCATAAAATGATAATTGCTTTTGCTCGCTTCTCCTTTACAATATACTTAAACAACATACCCAAGAAATCGCCATTTATAGCCATTTTGAAGCGCCTGTTGAAATCAGAAAACCAAGAATCTAGATTCACTATCATTGCCACATGACAAGCAATTCACATTGATATCAATTCTTCTATTATAGATATTGCATCTAGATGGGATGACATTCATAACTAGACTCCAAGCCCCTATCTTAATTTTTGGGGTGACATTAATCTTCCAAAAATTCATTCAATAAGGCCTAGGATTATTAGCATCGGATGAAGAAGAGGTCTGGTCATTCAGGAGTTTTAATGTTCAGGTTATAAGCATTTTGAACTGAGAAAATACCATCAGTGCATTGATTCCACACACAATCTCATTGCGTTTATGGGAAAGGCTAAGAAGAGTATTTCTGAGTATTGAGGCGTCCACGGTATAAAAAATATGATTAACTAAATCAACATTTCAATTCTTATCCTCAATCAAATCAGAAAACAAGCCTATTATCTCAACCTAACTTAACCTCAGATGCATAAGGACTTCCCTCTCTTCTGATCCAAGGGTCCAAACCAATTAAAATTTTGTTGTCGTTGTCCACTTTCCACCTATAACATTTTTCAAATAATTTTCTTCCACCAAATAATACCACACCAAGCGAGAGACGAATTATTACCCAAAGAAGCATTTAGGAAATCACCATTTTTAAAGTATTCCCCCTAAGCACTTTCCTCAAACTTTTCGGGAATCTTAAAATTTCCTTCCTCTATTATTATTTCTTTTAATAAAAACAGTGTGATTTTAAAATAAATGTTAACTAAGAAACTTTTCTCTTCCTCCCATCAATTTTATATATTTAAAAGTAAACTCTTTATTTACCAAATTAATAGATATCATAACTTAAAGTCAACTCTAAAAATTAATCATAAATATAACTAATTTAAAAAATATTAACGTTATTAGTATTAATGAATATTATCATATATTTTCTTATACTACTAGTATTAATGAACATTTATAATAAAATATATTAGTACTTTTTTTTTTTGACACATAACACTAAAGTAAAAAAGATTAAACATAATTTAGATGAAGAGAGCCCACACAGGGGTGAACGATTTGGGAATTTCACGAGCATAAAACACTTCAAATTTCATCTGCAACATCTTCCATGACATAAGCATTGATTCCATCCATAACTGCTAGACATGATAAACAATGAGCTAGTTCATTTGCACCCCTATTGCACCAAGAAAACTTGATAAACATCATCCTTGAAGCAAAATTCAAACGATCCTCAAGGATCATACCCAAATCATTCTTGAGACTTGTGGGGACCTTCGAAGGTTGCAACTCATGGAGGAGCTCATTATTATTTGTCCGTTGTTGACGATTCTTCACGAAAACTCTGGGAATACATGTTGAAATAAAAAGATGAGACATTAAAGAAGTTTAAAGATTGGAAAAATCTGGTTGAAAACCAAACAGAAAAAAGGATTAAAACTCTTAGAACAGATAATGGTCTAGAGTTTGTGAACTTGCAATTTGAAGAACTTTGCAGAGAAAATGGAACTCAGAGACATCTTACAGTACCTGAAAATCCTCAACAAAATGGATTGGCGGAAGGATTCAATCATACAATACTCGACTAAGTCAGATGTATGTTGTCAAATGTTGGTTTGCCAAAAATATTGTGAGGGAGAAGTAGTTCAAATAGCATCCTACATAATAAATTGATGCCCTTCAGCAGCACTTGATGCAAAAAATCCACAAGAAATCTGTACAGGCATACCTTCAAAGCTTTGATCATATGAGGGTATTTGGTTATGCTGCTTATGTTCATCAAAAATTGGGAAAGCTAGATGCAAGAGCAAAGAAGTGTATATTCATAGGATATCCATCTGGTGTTAAGGGCTACTAATTTTGGTCAATTGAGAATGGTGAGAACAAATGTCTGTTGAGTAGAGAT
>JBBMEG010000003.1:7635975-7648570 GCA_037832605.1 Cyclanthera cordifolia
CTAAGAAGAAGGTTGAAAGAAACAATGTAGCATTAAATATGAGTGTTATTAGGGCTTGATCTTCTTTCAAATAGCTTTCAATCGCATGATTATCGGTCACTTCTTTGACTTTTTCTAGCCTTTGATCCACAATCTTAATGCAATTTACAAACAAACCCAAGAAGATACGGAAATATAAACTAAGGGTGCTAATCTATCACTCCTTTGATGGTCTACACATACTGTTCACGAGGCCGGGCAGTATGGAAATGTCTATCATCGTTCGCATTCTCGCCACCCATTTTAATTTTTGCCCTTGCAAAATTTATTGTAAAACTTTACGGAGAACGAGACAGGATTCATCTCGCAGAATGCACGGAGATGTGTTTCCCCCACGGTGAATTATTCACTATTAAAAAAAAAGAATTTATTCCTAAATTTTCTTACAAAATTTTTCGATCTTAATTCAATTTACTAAAAGTTTAGATAAATTTTTTCAATAGTTAAGATAAATGTTTATTAGTTTCTATTAGATAGTTAATTACGTAAGAAAAATATTCATCAAAATAAAAATTTTGATGACTTTATGTATATAATCGAATAAAATAAAATAAATATAATATATAAACGGGGCAGTAAACAGAGAATCGAGAATGAGGAATACATTCTTCATCTCTATCCGCTTAGCCCGTGTGAAAATTTTCATCCACATTCCCGGATTCGTCGTCCGATTAGGGATGGGTCTTCCCAAGGCATCGGCCACGTGAAAAAATTGGACATCTCTATTTACACGAACCTCGGGACTTTGAACTTCAATATAACGGCTCCAAATTTCTCTATAATAATAAAAATAATAATAATAATAATTGTGTGGTAAACAAGGTGGGCAGCAAAAAAAACAAAAACCCATCAATAAAACCGCAAAACTTCAACCTTTTTTAAGAGCAGCAGCAGTTTATATATATATATATATATATATATATATATATATATATATTTATAACCCTACTTACTCGTTCTTTCTCTCTTAGGAGATGAAGCAAACATACCTTCTTGTTTTTTTTTTAACTCAAATATAAAAAGCTACGAAAACTCTGTAATAATTACTTTGTTGAAAGTTTAAGAACATATAAACATACAAAGATTAAAAATTTTAAAATCCATTAATTTAGGGATGTGAAGTCAAAACTTTTGAAAAGATAATTCTAATATAATTATAAAAAGATTAAACTACTATTTTTGTCCCTCAACTTTGATGTAGAGTCCTCCAACTATTAAAAGTTTAATTTTGGTCCTTCGAGTATTCAAAATTTTTAAAGATCGTCCATAACGGAAGTTTAACGACTAGTTTATTGTTTCTCTGTAATATTTCGTTCCAAAATTCCATCTCCACACAAAAAAAAAAAAAAAAAAAGAAAAATCGAAAATTAATTTGCGCGCTTTGTGCTCTCTCAGTCTCTAACACTCCATAACAGTGGTGGTGGTGGAGTTTCTTTTTGAGCTCTTCAAATTCTTCTTCTTACATTGGTTTTTTTGCCTCATCCTTCCACACCATGTACGCAAAGTTTCATTCTTTTGTTTCTAAGTCTTCAATGGATGCAAGAGTTCAGAAGGAGGCCTACTTTTTCTTTTTTTTCTTACAACTCTTAGACGGTCCGTTAGTATTTTTAGCTTGAAGAACCATTTATAAGATTTTTAAAAAGTTGAAGGATCATTTTTAAGCTGTTTAAAAAGTTGAAGATTAAAATTAAATTTTTGAAAGTTTTAGATTTTTGAAAGTTGAAGACTAGTTGGAAGGACCAAAATAATATTTTAACTTTATAAAATTAATTTTTAGCCCTTAATTATCATGTGATGGATGAAGCTACCTTGATCTTTATTTGATCTTTAAGGTGTGTTTAGAGAGAGGAGAAGGATAATAATTATAAGATTATTTCTGTTTGGATGAAGCTAATGATAATATGACGAAAATAATTAATTTTATTTAGAATGAAGGAGAAAACATGCGAATGAAAAATAATAATATGAGAACTAAAAAGTGTAATGCAGAAAGCTCGTAGAATGAAGACACTTTGATTCGCTTACTTTGGTGGGCATGCCTTTAATTTTCCGTTCTTCCACCATAGATGATCCCTCTCCCTTAATGGGTATAATTATAATTTAAGAATTTTACTTAATTATTTACAATAAAGAAATTTAAATTTCAAGAAATTTATACTACAACAAGATGACATTTTATGCTGCTCAACAAGCTGGGAAAAAATTAAACTAACTTACAGGGAATTTCTCAATAAAGAGAACTCCCTCCAAAAATAGGCGTATGCCGGTGAAAGCGGCGAATACACGGTATTCTTTAGTAAAAGGCGAAAGAATAGTTCGCTATGCATGCACCGCCCGGCTCCGTGAGTTGATCGAAGTGACATCTTGCCATTTTATAGTACTTGACTGCGCCCAAAATGTGATTTCTCCGATGTGGGAACTTCGAAAACCGTGGGCCGTGATTTTAATGGACCTTGGGCCGACTGTACTCCAAATCACCTGCTACATTAATAGATTTTTTTTTTTTTTTAATGGCATTAGAAGTGTTAGTACATTAATGTCATATTATTCATTGAAATATACTTTTCAAAAATATTAGCATATTAGATTATGGTTAATATTATATCAAACTAGAGTATATCTATAAATAAGAATTCTATTTTATATCTTTTATCTTTTATCTTAAGTTTAATATTTGACATTCCATTAAAATTTATGTTTTTTAATTCTATAACAATTATGCTGGAAGGATTAGAATTCATAATCTCAATGTTATTAATTATGCGTACACTAATGCCATTAAATTATTGTTCTCGTGAACAAAGTTTTTTTCTTTTGAAACATCATCATTTATGTTTTAGATTTAAGATTTAGTACTTGAAATTTAGGGGCCGTTTGTAAAGCAGTTTTAAAAAGGATGGAAATTAGGTTTAGTGGCCAGTGTTTAGGATTTTTTTTTTCTTTTTTTACTGAAGTTGTCCGGTAGTGAGGGGGCAATTGCAGGCGCCACGTGGCACAATCAGAAAGTGCCAACTGACTTGTTTTTTTTTTTACTTTTGTTTATTCAAATATTTTAAAAAATTCATAAATATGACATCATATCAAAAATAAAAAAACATTTTTCATAATTTCTCCATAAAACTCTTTACACAAACAAAAATTAATAAGATCTCTTTCTAAACACTCTACTAAAATCTTCAAACAAACGAGTTATTACTAAACACTCAAAATAACCCATCCATAAAAACTCAAACAAACACGCCCTTAGTGTTTAGAGAATTTGTATTTAAAGATTAATACTTACTTCACTAATTACTAAAGCATTTTGATTGAGAGATATGAGCATTTGATTTGTTTTGCGTGAAATTGTCATACTGTTTTAAGCTTTGGGAATCAGCGACAGGAGGGGCAACGGAAGAAAGAGTTCCGTCGTCGTTGCTTCTTTCGCCTAAACTCACAGAACTTGTTTCCAGATTGTTCGCGGCTGGTTCGTTGGGGTGCAGATTCCATCCGGATTTTGTGTTTCTTGAAGATAAGAAGCTGGAAAAGGCATCTCTCAATAAGTGTCTCTTTAACCTTTTTCCTTATTTCTTGAAATTGCATAGGCAATTTAGGGCAATTTTATTAGTTATCGAATCAGCATCGTTTTATATCGTTTTTAGTTCTTAATATTAATTGATTCTGTAATTGTGAACTTGTTCCCTATAAATCTTCTAATAAGATTGTCTCACCTAGGCTACGCCTCATGTGCCCGTGGATGTAGGACTTACGTTCCGAACCACGTAAATTCTCGATTTTTTTTTCTCTATTTTAGCCAAATTTACAACTTGTATGCTTGCTGGAAAATTCTGTTTAAAGAGTAAAATTAGTGTATAAGTTTGTTTGATCACTTTTGAGTATAAACAAAAATCACATAATTGATATGTGCTTAGAGAATGTCAAAAAGGTAAATAATTTCAACAAGTTTTTACGTATATTTTATAAACGAGATTTTATAACCACTCTTTAAAAACTTTATACAAACGAACTATTATTACAATTTCTTCTTTATAATCACTCAAAATAACTCTCATTTCTAAACACTTGACAATTTTTCAAACAAACACCCCTAAATTTCTTCGTGCTAACATTTCTCATAAATGCTCAAACTCATCCAAATTGTACTAATCTGGAGTCATAATTGATTCATTGAACATTTTACATTTCAAAAAATAAACGAAAAGAAAAAAAAAAAGAAGAAGAAGCATTATTTATATTGAAACAAACTATAGAGCAGTTTTGGTTTTCAAAACGAATAAGAAGGCATTTAATTTTATTGAAGAGGATGATGTAGGATATTAGTTTATTGGAATTTCTCAATTAAGAGAAACTCCTCCAAAAATAGGCGTATGTCTCATGTGGATGATTGCGTCTAATACAAGATATTCTTTAGTAAAAAGCGAAAAAATAGTTCATTGTGTATTAATGAGAGGTCTATTTGCATGTTGCTAGGCACAGTAATTAATTTGGGGTGGTGATTGTGATTGTGGTAGGCAGTTGCTAATATATTTTTTCATATAATACTTGGCTGCATCAAATGTTGATTATTTCTGATGGGGATATTAAAATTTATGGGCCAGAAAAGTATGGGAGTTGGGTTTGCTCTTCCACTAATCATTCTGTAAATACCAGATGATTAGTTCAAATATAAACTTCTCAAAACATTTATTATTTTATTTTATTAAAAAACAAAATATCAGTTTTTTTTTTTTTTTTTTTGGAATGCAAAAGTTAGTATTAAGTAAGAAATCTCAAATAGTCCAAACCATTTTCCTCCGGAATTTCATATACGTTCGTAAATGACCAAGAACAAAAAACATCTAATATTTAAATAAATAAATAAATATATATATATATATATATATATATATTTTTTTTTTTTTTTTGAATAAAGGATTTGAATGAATGATGGTAAGAAAATTTTGTTTGATAAATTAATTTTTAACCCTTAATTATGTGATGGATGAAGCTACTCCTGATCTTTATTTGATCTCTAAGGTGTGAGAGGAGAAAGATAATGACTATAAAAAGGAAGATTATATTTTTTGTTTGGAATGAAGGAGAAAACACGTGGATGAAAAATAATTGTATGAGAAATAAAAAGTGTGATGCAGAAAGCTCGTAGAATGAAGACACTTTGATTCGCTTACTATGGTGGGCATGCCTTTAATTTTCCGTTCTTCCACTATTAATGACCTCTCTCCCCTGATGGCTAATAACTAGATGACATTTAATACTGCTCAATAAACAGGAGAATAATTAAACTACATTTTAGGGAATTTCTCAATGAAGAGAACTCCCTACAAAAATAGGCGTATGCCGGTGAAAGCGGCGAATACACGGTATTCTTTAGTAAAAGGCGAAAGAATAGTTCGCTATGCATTCACCGCCCGGCTCCGTGATTGGACTGAAGCGACATCTTGCCATTTTATAATACGTGACTGCGCCCAAAATGTTGATTTCTTCGATGTGGGACTTCGAAAACCGTGGACCGTCATTTCAATGGACCTTGGGCCGACTCTACTCCAAATCACCTGCTACATTAATGTGGTATTAGTGGTGTTAGTACATTAATGTCAGATTATTGATTGAAATATACTTTTCAAAAGTATTAGCAATTAATATTTTGATATTAGATTATGGTTAATATTATATCAAACTTGTGTATATAAATAAATAACAATTATATTTTATATTTTATATCTTTTATCTTAAGTTAAATATTAATATATTTCAGGATAAAATAATTGACATTCCATTAAATTTTGTGTTTTTTAATTCTATAACAATTACAAGGGAAGATTAGAATTCATAATCTCACTGTTATTAATTATGTGTATACTAAATTGGAAAGAGAAATTTTGAAAATGAGCGGTAGTTAAAGCGTTTATTGGCAGCAAATTGTACTTAACTCACAGATGTATGATACTCTTTTTAATCTGAAGTTTCTACTTAACATTTGAATCTTCTTTTATCATGCATAATCATAGTTGAGACTCTTGGATTTAATATCCATTGTGATAAGGCAGTCCTATTAAAAGAGATCATACATACCAAGTGACATTCAAAATCACTCTCTGTTTTGTTTATCCCACTTTTGAAAGCTTGTCTTCTACCGTATGATTTTCCTCTGAATTGCTAATTGTTGCTTTATTTGCTCTTTATTTGCTGCTCATTCATTTAGAACGAAAACTCGGTGGGAAGTCATGTATTTTATAGCATTTATCCACAATTGGTACAAATCTATTTTTCGTCTTCATCTTTGATGGTGTAATACTTGGAACGATTGTATTGATTTCCTATGTTGTCCAATGTTAAGATGATTGTTGGCATTTGGTGGTGGATATATAAGGATTAGTATCTGACTTCTTATATTAGCGAAATCTTATCTCAATCCCATTAAAAAATTTAGCAGATACTCAAACTGAATGAAATTTCAATTTCTCGTACTCTTCATAGTTACATGAGCTATAAGTACAAATTGGTTTATATGTTGTGTATTCATCCCAAATCCTTTCATTTTTAAAAAAATAACTAGCGATAGAATCATCTTCTTTTGCTTTAGACTTTTAAGTCACTTTCTCAAGTGAAAGATTCTTGGACTATTTCTCTTATGAAACCTTTCTTTTAGGTCTAGCCAAATAGTTCATGTCGAATCAGCTAATATTATACTAGACGAAATCTTTTTCGAAACCGAGTTGAGGATATAGGTTATAATTGTATAGTTGTTGTGAGTCCAAAGCGCCAACGATTCTTCCTCAATTCGTTTCAATAACAATCCTGGTAAGGCTCATTGGGAAGCAGTTAAATGGATATCTGGTATATTAAAAACTCTATTTCTAAGGGTCTTATGTATACGAGATCTGATAATTCTAAGTCGGTAATGACTAACTACGTTGATTCTGATTATACTGCGGACATCGATAAGAGGAGTTACCTGATCACCAAAGATGTTTTCATGTTGTTTGGTAAATGCTATCAGTTAAAAATCTAGTTTGCACTATTGTTGTTTTGTTGTCTACTGCAACAGAGTAAATTGCTTTAATCGATGTTGTTAGGGAGTCCATATGGCTCAAAAGTTTGATATATGAAATGCTTGACTTTGATTATCTGATTGATTTATATTATGATAGTCAAAGTGCTCTTATATTGTCTAAAAATCCTGCTTTTGATTATAGAATGAATCATATATACGTTAAATTTCTCAACAGATATGCATCCATCAATATAGCCCAGGTTATTTTGAATAGATAATTCAACTATCATTGAGTAACATAATTGTCACTTGTTAAGAATTTAGAGATTGAGACTAGATTCACAGTGTCACTTCAATGTAGAAAATAACAACTTGAAAGTATTCTCATGGATTTAAACGTGAAGTTCGAGAAACTATTGACACTACTGACATATCAATCTTTGCGATTCTTAAACATCTTCCAAAAACATCTTCCAAATTTCATATTTGATCAACGTTCTCAAAAGCTTTGGTTGAATTTATGAGGGATAGGTTTTTATGTGCATGGATCAAGGAGAAGGTGTACGAATCAAGAAAGACAAAGATTTAATAGCAAAAAGAGCTCTAATACCATATTCATTTTAGAATCAAAAGAGCGGTGGAGAAGAAAAATATACTCCATTTATATAACAAGTATCACTTATTGTTCAAGTCAAAACTCGAACCATAGACTTTAAACATAATAAAATATTGTTGACCAACTTATCTATCTAATTTAATTATTTATATGTATTTACTTTTCTTTCAATATTCATCATATATTTTTTTCAATATAACTTGTTATTAAAATAATAATTGTAATTATTTATATATATAGATATTATTATAAAAATACATTTTTTTCAATGTAACTTGTTATTAAAATAATAATTGTAATTATTTATATATATAGATATTATTATAAAAATACATTTTTTTCAATATAACTTGTTATTTAAATAATAATTATAATTATCATATATATAGATATTATTATAAAAATGCATTTGATCATTTCGATTATATAATTATCAAATTAAACATTTTAATTATTTTACTTCATTTGTTGGTTGCTTTGATTTTTTTTTTTTTTTTTTTTTTTTTTTTTTTTGAAATTCTTGTTTTGATCAACTAACTAAGAAATTTTAAATTTTATAAATAATTAAATAAAATTACAATAAACACTAAATATGATATTTGTGAATAAAAAAAAATGTACACATGAAAATTAATGAACAATAAATTTTATTTAAATAGTAAATGTAAAAAAAATATATTTTTTGTTTTATTTTCTTTTTTAACTTTTAATTGTGTGTATATATACATATATAATAAATAATAAATAAACTTGGAAAAAAAAAGTAACTTAAAATGTTATTTTATGAAATAAAAAAATAAAAAAATTCAATTATAAATATTATATTAATTAACTTCAAATTCTTTTATATAATAATAAAAAAAAAAAACAATCTTTGTCAATCAATTTTTATCAGCATACACCTATATTTTATATCAATCATAACATTTTCTGGCTTGAATAAATTAAAATTAATCTAGATTTTAGATTTTATATCATTATAATCGCCAATACGTTAAAATCTTATCATCGCTTTTTTTAATAAAATATCATAATCAGGGATACAATTTTTAACTAAATTATAGAAATTTCTCAACGAAGAGAAATACCTCCAAAAATTGGCTTATGCTGGTGAATGCGGCGAATACACGGTATTCTTTAGTAAAAGGCGAAAGAATAGTTCGCTTTGTACTCACCGCCCAGCTCCGTGAGGTTGTAAAGAATACACGTTGGCTATTTATATTATCTGACTTCACCTGAGTTATCACTTCTTCCGATGTGGGATGTAAAGTGGCAATGTAGTTTCAACTATGAGCAAATGCGTTATAGTGGGCTGGACACTTAAATGGGTCTGCATACCACAATTTTCTCCTTGGGCCTACCCTTCACACATCTATAGACTGATGCAATTGTAATTGTAAATAATTTGTTTTCCTGATCAGAATTTACTTTGAGTATTTAAAACTGATTGGAGTCAAAATCTCGTTTAGATGTAATTTTTGTAGAAGTCTTTTTAATAAATACTAGTTTGAAATGCTAGTTCAAACTCTCATAACAAACATCCCCAAGAGAATATTGGATTTGGAAGAGATGAAGATGAGAGAAAATTGAGGAAGAAAACTACATGTTTGTTTTTAATAGTCACAACGTCTTCCAATTTCTCATCACCTTCTCATTGTGATGTACACTGACGTACACCTAATAACGGATAGAGACAGACAATAAATGTACAATGAGGTTGCAATTCGATATACATCAACTACTGCATTCTTGTGGAGATCATACGAGTATATGTATAATAGACAACATAGATTTTTCCGGTTCTCCAATTTAGTATAAGACTCTCAAGAAGTAGTCGTAATAATCTCGACTACATGTACGAAATATAGAGCTCAAAACAAAACAAATTTGCATAAGTACTCAATTATGTAATGGTATGTCCATGACTTTAAAGATGTACATCTCTTTATAACATATTTCAATTTTTTTTTTTTTTTTTTTTGCTCATATTCGTTTTGGAGTTTTCAAATTCAAAAACTTTTTTTGAATTGCTAGTTGTTGCTTTATTTGCCCTTTATTTGCTGGTCATTCATTTAGAACGAAAATCCGGTGGGAAGCCATGTATTCTATAACATTTATCCACAATTGATACAAATCTATTTTTCCTCCTTTATCTTTAATGGAGTAATTATTGGAACGATTGTATTGATTTCCTATGTTGTCCAATGTTAAGATGATTGTTGGCACTTGGTGGTGGATATATAAGGAGTATCTGACTCCTTATATAAGCAAAATCTTATCTCAATCCCATTAAAAAAATTTAGTAGATACTCAAACTGAATGAAATTTCAATTTCTCGTACTCTTCATAGTTACATGAGCTACAAGTACAAATTGGTCTATATATAACTTGTGTATTCATCCCAAATCCTTTCATTTTTTCAAAAATAACTAGTGATAGAATCATCTTCTTGCTTTAGACTTGTAAGTCCCTTTCTCAAGTAATAGATTCTTAGACTATTTCTCTTATGAAACCTTTCTTTTAGGTGTAGCTAAATAGTTAATGTCGAATCAGCTAATATTATACTAGACGAAATCTTTTTCGAAACCGAGTTGAGGACACAGGTTATAACTATATAGTTGTTGTGAATCCAAAGCGCCAACGATTCTTCCTCAGTTGGTTCGATAACAATTTTGGTAAGGCTTATTGGGAAGCCGTTAAATGGATATCGGGTATATTAAGGGCTATTTCTAAGGGTCGTATGTATACGAGATCTGATAATTCTAAAGAGTCGGCCATGACTAACTACGTTGATTCTGATTATGTTGCGGACATCGATAGGAGGATATACCTCACCAAATATGTTTTCATGTTGTTTGGTAAATGTTATCAGTTCAAAATCTAGTTTGCACTATTGTTGTTTTGTTGTCTACTGCGACTAAGTATATTGCTTTAATCGATATTGTTAGGGTGTCCATATGGCTCAAAAGTTTGATATCTAAAATGCTTGACTTTGATAATCTGATTGATTTATATTATGATAGTCAAAGTGCTCTTATATTGTCTAAAAATCCTACTTTTGATTATAGAATGAATCATATAGACCTTAGATTTCTCAACATATATGCATTCATCAATATAGCCCAGCTTATTTTGAATAATTCAATTATCATTGATCTATTTCATGTAACATAATTGTCACTTGCTAATAATTTAGAGATTGAGACTAGATTCGCAGGGTCACATTGATGTAGAAAAAAATAACTTGAAAGATATTTTCATGGGATTTGAACGTGATATCGGAGAAACTATTGATATTACTAACAGATCAATCTTTTCGATTTCTTAAACATCTTCCTAATTTCATATTTGATCAACGTTCTTAAAAGTTCTGGTTAAATTTATCAAGGATTAAGTTTTTATGTGTCTGGATCAAGGAGAAAGTGTACAAATCAAGAA
The DNA here is from genome assembly GCA_037832605.1 of Cyclanthera cordifolia. NCBI lineage: Eukaryota > Viridiplantae > Streptophyta > Magnoliopsida > Cucurbitales > Cucurbitaceae > Cyclanthera > Cyclanthera cordifolia. The sequence continues at coordinate 7,647,063 of JBBMEG010000003.1, forward strand.
GAAAGATTTTCACTCACCCAAGCTAAAGAGCTCTAATACCATATTGATTTTAGAATCAAAAGAGTAATGAAGAAAAAAAATATACTAAATACAAGGTCAACATAAGGAAAAGAGAAAAAGAACTCTTCCAATTTATTAACCGATTTACAACATGATAAAAAAAAAAAAAACTGAAAATTGACTTAAAGGCGAAAATATAACAACTTATCAAAGAGACTTCTAACTCCCTATAAATATATATATATATATACATATACATATATATTTATATATATATATAATAAGTATTACCTGATGTTTAAGTCAAAACTAAAATTATAGACTTTAAAAGTAATAAAATATTGTTGACCAACTTATTTGTTAAACTTATATGTTTACAGTTATTTATATGTTTTATTTACTTTATTTACTTTTCTTTCAATATTTATCATATATTTTTTTCAATATAACTTGTTATTTAAATAATACTTTTAATTATCATATATATGTATCATTATAAATATGTATTTAATCATTTCGATTAAAATTAGGTTGATTGTTGGTTGTTTTTATTTATTATTATTATTTTTTTTGAAGTAGTTGTTTTGATCTAAATGTATAAATTTTAAATTTTATAAATAATTAAATAAATAAAATAAACTTTAAATATGATATTTTTGAATAATGAAATGTATACCTAAAAAATAATGAATCAAATATTAAATGTAACAAAAAAAAAATTTAACTTTTAATTGTGTATATATACTAAATAATAAATAAACTCTGAATTTTTATTTACCTTAAAATGTTATTTTATGAAATAAAAAAATAAAATATTCATTTCTATTAATTTTTTTTATATAAAAAACCAATCTTTAACTAACCAAATTACACCAGCAGACGCCTATTTATTATTTCAATCATAACATTTTCTGGCTTGACATTAAACTAAATATCTATTTCAATCATAAAAATGTTATTTATTTGTGTATATATACTAAATAATAAATATACTAAATAATTGACGTTAAACTAATTATTATATTAATACGTATTTTTGATGGACAATGCGGAAATAACTATATCATCACTTTTATAAATTTAATTATATAATCAAGGTATCAATTTTGAACATAATTATAGGAATTTCTCAACGAAGAGAAATCCCTCCAAAAATTGGCGTATGCTGGTGATTGCGGCGAATACACGGTATTCTTTAGTAAAAGGCGAAAGAATAGTTCGCTTTGTACTCACCGCCCAGCTCCGTGAGGTTGTAAAGAATACACGTTGGCTATTTATATTATCTGACTTCACCTGAGTTATCACTTCTTCCGATGTGGGATGTAAAGTGGCAATGTAGTTTCAACTATTAGCAAATGCGTTATAGTGGGCTGGACACTTAAATGGGTCTGCATACCACAATTTTCTCCTTGGGCCTACCCTCACACATCTATAGACTGATGCAATTGTAATTGTAAATAATTTGTTTTCCTAACAATTTTCCTAATATCTTATGATTCATTAAAAGG
>JBBMEG010000003.1:7674674-7700726 GCA_037832605.1 Cyclanthera cordifolia
AATGAAGGATTTAAGATACCTTATGCAAACTTTGTTGGAAGCTTGATGTAATCAATGGTTTCATGTAGACTGGATCTGGCGTATTCAATGACTATAGTTAACCGTTTCATGGCTAATCCGGGAAGAGCACATTGGGGAGCGTGTAAATGGGTGCTAAAATACATATAGAATACAATATCAAAGGGATTATTCTATACAAGAGGAGAAGATAAAGGAACAAAATTATAGGTTTTATTGACTCAGATTACGCAGAAGATGTTGACAATAGGCGATCACTTACGAGTTTATTTTCTATCTTTTCAGAAATGTAATCAGCCGGAAATCTACATTACAAAGTGTAGTGGCAATATCATCTACAAAGACACAATATATCGCCCTTGTCGAAGCTGCGAAGGAATCCATATGATTAAAAGACCTTTTATTTGAAATGATAGGGATAAATTGCACAATAGAGATGCATGTGACAGCCAAAGCGCTATTGCAATATCCATAAATCCAACACATCATGGTCAAACATAGCATATTAATGTAAGGTATCTTTAAATCCGGGATGTTGTGCAAGATGGAGCGATTTCACTTTGGAAAGTTGGAACAAACATAACCCAATAGATGCTCTAACAAAGGCGTTGGCAAGTGAAAAAATTTTGTACTTCTATGGATTGATAAAGCTTGAAAATGGCTAATTCTGAATTTCAAACAATGTACTATGTTCTTCATTTTTAAAAACTGTGAACTATCAAGCCAAGGGAGGATATGTGACAATTTTGCCCCTCTAGTCATAGAATAATGGTCAAGTCTTAAATTGGTAAAATGGGTATGTAAAATATGAGTTGTATCTATCCATTAGGTTGTTAGAAACTCATCGGTTAAAAGGGTCATTCATCTGCACATTTTGATTTGCCAAATCAAGTTGAAAATGTACTTCTCCCTTAATGTGGATGCTTCTATTTGCCCAAGATCGGGAGATGGAAAGATCGGTTGGATCGTGCGTGACTACAAAGGTGCTTTGATTTTAGTCGGGGTAAAACCTGGTTACAGGAACGCGTGAGGTAAGGATTCTTGAGGGTGTTGCGATCAGGGAAGGGCTGAAAATTTTATTGGCTGCTCGCTCGTGTGGATTCTTCCTCTGTTGGTGGAATCTGATGCTTTGGGTGTTCAAAGGGTTTGAGGGACGAAGATTCTGATCTCTCGGAGTTTAATAATATCGCTAGTGATATTAAAAACTTTGCTGATAGGCTCGAGAATGTGTATTTTTTCCATTGCAATAGAGATTGTAATAGGATGTGTGACCTGTTAACCAAAAACCCTCGAGTTTTTCCTTTTGTTTGGGACTTTTTTTCATATATATATATATAGAGAGAAAAAATGCAAATAGCCACTCTTCTGTAAGCTGTTAGTCAATGATTCTCAAGTCTAATAGAATACTTGTCCACCAACTCTTCTTCCTTCTTTCTCTATAAATTCCTTCACAACTCACACCTCAAAGCCATACCCTCTTCTCTAAGCTCTCTCTCTCTCTACTTTCTCTCTCTAACCTCCATTATTTTTCTCCATTTCAATTCCAATGATTCTCTCAGAGCCAGCAAAGATCAACAACAAATTAATGAACTTCAAAGAGTTATTCCGCTTCTCCCACACATCTTCCCCCTCCACATCCCTCCGCTCCACCGGCCGGCCACCTACCCCGGCGAGCTATGACGCTCACAAATCCGCCGCCATGGAAGAGGCCATCATAAACTCAGAACCCATCATCACCAAATGGGACCCGGATTCATTAGAGTTCAATCGAGTCACTTTTCTCTTTCGCCACGGCCAAGATGAGTCCGGCGAGATCTTGAACTCCGTCAACGAACTCCGGCGAGCAATGGACTTTTTCATATCGGAAAATTCCACTTCCGCCGTCCTCATTCAAGCTCAGAAGCTGATGCTTATTGCGATGAGACGGCTCGAGAAGGAATTTTACAAAATTTTGAGTGAGAATCGACGGAATCTCGACCCGGAATCCATCTCCGGCAGTTCCGCCGACCGGTCCACTTCCGACGAGGATACCGACGACGAATTCGTCAGAGTTGCAGCGGAGTTGAAATCGATTGCGGATTGCATGATCAATTGTGGGTATGGAAAAGAATGCATTAAAATCTATAAAAAAATCCGAAAATCAATCGTCGATGAAACTCTGTTTCGGTTTGGAACAGAGAAGTTCAAAATTTCTAAAATTCAAAGAAGGAATTGGGATTCAATTGAGCAAGCTATCAAGAATTGGATGAACACATTAAAAATCGCTGTGAACACTCTATTTCGCGGGGAGAAATTCCTATGTGATCAAGTTTTTTCGATATCGCCGAGAATTAGAGAGTCCTGTTTTTCTGACATCACAAAAGACGGTGCAATCACCATGTTCAAATTCCCTGAATTAGTTGCAAAAGGGAAGAAAGATTCGGATAAAATCTTTCTTTTAATTGAACTTTACCAGGTACATTCCTATGTCTTGCCGGAAATAGATTCCATATTCGACTCTGTTTCGACGTCTGCTGTTAAAGCCCAAGCCCACACGTCAATGACGAAGCTCGCTGATTCAATCCGCGAAACTCTGAACGAATTCGAGTTATCAATTCAGAGAGATTCGTCAAGAACTCCAGAACCCGGCGGCGGAATCCACCCACTGACTCGATCGGCGATGAACTACATCTCATCGTTAGCAGATTACAATGCGACTCTCTCTGAAATCCTCCCCGCCGGAAAATCCCAGATTCCAGCATCGTACATGGAAACAAACGCCGTCGCGGACGGACTCTCGTCGGCGGTAGCAGCACAAATCGGGTGGCTAATATTAGTCCTCCTCTGCAAACTGGACACAAAAGCAAAGCTGTACAAGGACGTATCGCTCTCATACCTCTTCTTAGCAAACAATTTGAATAACATCGTGAGGACGGCGGCGGCGACGAATTTAAGGACGGTGATGGGCAGAGAGTGGGCAGCGAATCACCGGAGCAAGGTGAAGATGTACGCGGCGAAGTACGAAGCGGCGGGGTGGAAGAGAGTGATGGGAGCTCTGGAGGAAAAAGGGTCGCCGGAGAATTCGGCGGAGGTGTTTAGGAAGTTTAATGCGGCGTTTGAGGAGGCGTACCGGAAACAGGCGTCGTGGAGAGTGGAGGAAGGGAAGCTTAGAGACGAATTGAAGATTTCGATAGGGAAGAAGTTGATTCCGATGTACAGAGTGTTTTACGAGGGGTGTGTTGAGAAGGAAGTGGGTGTAGAGAGAGGGCTTCTCAGTTTTACTCCTCATGATTTGGGCAATTATTTGTCTGATTTGTTTCATGGGGTTTCTTCTTCTTCTCCTGGGAGTACTTCATCTTCTTTGTCTTCTTTTGGGAGCCTCTAATTATAGTTTAATCACGTGCCACTTCAAAGTCTATAAAAAAAAAAAAAAAAAAATCCTTAAAAAAAAAAATTAATCAAATTTTAGAAAACTACGTTCAGTTATGAAGTTAACTCAGCTTAGTTATTCTTTTATTTCTAAATAAAAGTTTTAGCAATTTATTTATATTTGATAGTAAACAATAATTATTCTTACTCACTCGTTAAACCTTGTATCAAATTATTATCAAATCTTTTATCAAATTTCAAATCAATCTTATACAATGGATTGCTTCAACCACGCTTGACAACAATTCTTAAATGAGTAGTTCATCGCTCCAACTATCATTAAGACTTACATCATCTCCCACTCAACTCTTTTCTATAAACAAAAAACACAGCAAGGAATTTTTCAGAGTGCAAAAAAAAAAGTTTAAAATTGATGGGAATTATATAGTATAGGAATGTTAGAATTTACTAATTTATAATAAATTTTCTACATTTTATATGTTGTAATTTTGTTTGTTGATATAACTATTTGACCCTCTTGAAACTATGGCCTAATGGAAGTCTTTTAAAATATAAAAAATAATCCAAAATAGGTTTGGTTTTACAGATTATTTTGATTCGAAGTGTGTAAATAATCTAAGCTCAAAATTTTAATCTAAACATTTTCAATATTAACTTTTATTCCATCATAATCCTATTTCCAAAATGTTTAATCTAATATATAGAGAAAAACAATATCACCCTTTCTGTTCAACAAGAAGATACCAAAGTGATTGACTCATTCCATCAAGAAATCCTTTGGTAACATGAATTCCTATTTCTTAATGATATCACTTCGATCAAGACAATTGGCTAAATCCCATGAAACCATTTCATAGAAATTCATTGATATCTTCTTTTTATAAAACAACCAACATATAGCTGATAGAAGCCAACCAACAGATCAGACAGCACATTGAAGGCACCCCCACAGATCAGCCTATAGAAGGCAACCGGCAAATCAGCCGATGGAAGGCAACCATTTCAGATAATTGCATTACTAAAATATGAAAAATACAAAAATTTACTTTACTAAAATTATTACATAAAAAAATCAGCCCATCAATAACCATTTCCTTGCTTTATTATTATTATTATTTTCAAAAATCAAGAAATCGGCTCTCACAAATAGAGATACCGATAACTATCTAAAAAATAATATCACAAATGAATCTCAAACCTATGCCGCCACCCACTTCGAACCACAAACCTTCAACCCTTAGAAAAAATTTCCCTAATTTATATTGTTATAAACTTATCTATAAATTGTAAATATTTAGTATGGGTTGTATTTAGAGCTCGATGAAAGGAGAACAAAATGGTATTGAAGTAAGAGAATGGATCAAGGATGGACTGGTAGACAAGACATTGTGTATCTTCTATCATAAAAAAAATATTTGGACCTGCCGACAACACTAAATAGTCAAAATGCCCGAAAACTACCAGTAAACTCGAAGATCACATTCATCTTCAAAAAAAACTTTGTTCTTCTTGGAGTCATTAACCAAAACCATTTCATTATAAACGCTCAGGTATTACATGGAAAAGAAGGATGTCCACAGATCTAACAAAACAGTCGCTTAACTCTGAACAATAATAACGTTAAAGATAAATCAAAAGATAAAATGAGTAGGAGATGCATGATGATACCGAGGATGATCTCTACCCCTACACTTTAATGGCATACTTCCTCAATGGGTAGTACATCTCTTTCTTCTTCTCTCGCTCCGTCTTAAGAGATGCCTGTAACACAAATTACACAAATGTCAAATTACTAAGAGCAAAGAATACCATCAAACACTGCAAAGGGCATGGAAAATAGCTGCATGGCTTCAAACTCTAGACCATAATTCTGATTACCAACCAGAACTAGAGATGTCAATTTTCTCCAAGAGGCAGGGACCCCGCGGAGGGTCTCCTAATGAGACGATGAATCTCCGATTAGGCAGTGAATGGGGTTCCCATTCTCAATTCCTCCATTCTCCGCCCCATTTATATATTACATTATTTTATTTATAGCATTTATAAACCTAGAGTTTAAAAAATATATATTTATATGAATATTTTTCTAACATAATTAAGTATCTATTGAACCTAATGAACATTTATCTTAAAAATTATCTAAATTATAGTGAACTGATTTAAAATTGAGAAAGTTAATAAAAAATAGGAATAATAAAAAGAAAAGGAAAAAAAAATAAATGGAAAATAATTCCCCAAGCGAAACCCGATCCCCGTACATTCTCCACGGTAATCCTCGCTCCGTTCCCCAAAAACATTAACCGGGACAGGGTTCCGTGAACATCTCTAACCAGAACATGTTGTTCTTTCCTTAAAAGAAATAGCTAAACAATCTTAAACTGACTAAGGCAAAGAAAAGATAATTAAATGTTCAAGGTGGGTAATCATTTTTTTAAATATACTTGTGAGTGCCCCGATCAGCTTACCAGTTCTTCTCAATATTGTCAAAGTTTATTTGGTTGCAAAGATAATCATATGAGATTATTTTGAAGATAGGTAGCTATATGAATAGCTAACCTCTAAGCAATTCCCTTATTTGACCCACAAGGTAATAATGGTAATGATATATTAACAGTAACATCTTCACAACGGAATTCTTAACCATTCAATTCCGAAAGCAAATTCATGGTTAATGCAGCAATGTGCACCAAGACCAATATTCAGCAGAAATTGAAGCAATAAATAAACCGGTAGTAAGAAAATTTAATATGAAAATGTAATTTCAAATGAAGAAAATCCATACTTGGTGCTTGGTGAGCCTTCTACGAATAGCCCTGGTTTTCTTGGGGCGCAAATCAAGAGGCAAAAGCTTCTTCTTCTTGTAAGCCTCCCTGAGAGCAGCCTTCTGTTTCTGAGAAATCACTGTCAACACCTGAGCAATTGACAACCTCACAACCTTACTGCAATCAAGAACAACCACCAATAAACATCATAAAAAAAATCGCAAACACGATATGAAAAATCAATAGAAAGACATGACAAAGTACATTTTGGAGAGCTTATTGGGAGCACCACCAGTGACCTTAGCGACGCGGAGAAGAGAAAGCTCCGCCTTAAGGTCCTTTAGTTGGGTTAGAAGATCCGCCTTCGACTTCTGTCTGAGCTCGTGAACCTTAATTCTCGCTGTGATCAATAAAAAAAAAAATCGATGGACAGAATTTAAAAAACGAGGAGAAACGGGAAAAATGAATCCGCATCGAAGAATGTTCATCGGCAGCAAAGAAATTACGAAGAAAAATTCTGTGTAAACCTAAATTGGTACGATTTTACCCATTACAATCTGGTAAGCAGAGACGATCTGTTGTGAGTTTGAGATTCGGCGGAGGTCTGAAACGAGCAAAAACCCTAGAACGATGCAATTGTTGAAGATCAAACCTATTTAAAAGACCCGCAATTTCTTTTCTCTCTCAATTCATTGGGCTGCTCCTTGACTCGTTTGGGCTTTTATTGATTGGCCCACTTGAGGGCTTTTGATGATAATGGGCTTCTTATTCGGCCCATAAATATAATTTTGAAATGGAAAGCCTTACTTTAGTTCAACAAACACTCTCTTAAGGAAAAAAAAAAAAAAAAAAAAAAAAAAGAAAAGAAGAATGTTTGTTGAACTAAAGTAAGGCTCTCCATTTCAAATTTTATTTGTGGGCCGAAACCAAAATCCATTTGATTAAGTATATGAATTCATTTAATTTTAAGAAAATATTTGAATTTTTTTTTTTTTGAGATTACAACAATTGGGGGGTGGGGGATTCAAACCCGAGACCTCATAGGTCGTCGGTGTTCACTAATGCCGTTGAGCTACAGCTCTTTTGGTGAAAATATTTGAATTTTAACTAAAGACCAAACGAGAATTTAGAAGGTATTTTTTATTTTTATTAGAACATATTAGGGATAGAGATTACAAATACTGATTTTCAGGATCGAACCCGTGACATAGTGTTGAACTAGACTATCTCCAAACAATAAAATCAACCACGAACCCTCACCATAGAAGCTATTCTTTAAATAAAAATATAAGTAGAAAGATAAATATTAAAGTAATGAAACTCATATAGTTTTTATTTTAAAATATATATATATATATATATATATATATATATATATATATATAATAGGGATATAGTCAAATTTTAAATATTTGTCAATGTGATCATCAATAATATTTGTATTATAAGAAAATACGTGATAATACTTAATTGATTACATTTTTCTAATGACTATATTTATAATTATTTTTTCAATCTCATACAAAAATTTTCATTTAATATTATTTAGTATACATAAATGAACAATTAATTTTATTAATAAAATTTAATTTTGTAATTAAAAAATATCAGTAATTATAACTCTTTTATTCGCCTATTGATTTAATACCTCAATTATGAGCGCTAAATGAAGATATACTAATAATTATATTCTCATCATTACACATCAAACACTAATTTCTACTTATTTTTTTCATTATTTTATTTAAAAATATGTTTCAAAATTCCGAAGTCCAAATTATATTTAAAAAACGTTCCTTGATTAGAGAAAATGCATTCCTTCTCCTTATTCCTTTCCATCATATCTCATTAAAAGCCCCCTTCTTCTCCATTCCTCTGCTTCTACTCTGTTTTTCCAGGCTTTTTCATATTAATCGCAGAAACCCAACAGATTCCCGGAAAATTCTCAGATCCTATTCTCATCGTAAGTCTCTCTCTCTCTCTCTCTCTCTTAATCGTTAATCCAAGAATTTGTTTTATTTATTTATTTTTTTTTTTTTTTTATTTCTTGTTTCTGTTCTTACAGGCAATCGAGATGGAAAATATAAGATACAAAGAGGTGAGATTTCAAAAAATAATTAATTGGGTTTTTTTTTTTTAAATTGGGATTTTCCCGAGAAAGTGAAAGGGAAAATTTTTGCAGGAATTTATAGTGAATGGACGTGGATTGAGGCTATTTACTTGCAGTTGGATTCCAGAGAATGAAGAGCCTAAAGCTCTGGTTTTTATCTGCCATGGCTACGCCATGGAATGCAGCATCACCATGAACAGTTACTATTTTTATTTACTATTTTTTATTTTATTTTTTTCCATTATTTCAATAACATTAGCGTTTCAAACTAAAAACTTTAAAATTGCAGTGTTTGTTTTGACGGATTATAAAATCATTAGCTCTTTACCAATTTAATTCAAACAAATTATTATTATTATTTTTCTTTTAAAATCATTTAAAACAATTTTTCATTATGTGATTATTCATTCAAACGCCTAAAAAAAAAAAAAATTATTTATGGAGATGTTGAGAGGAAGAGGAAGAGGAAGAGAAGATATTGAATTACTCGTTTGTTTTAATACAGTACAATTTTTTAATTCTTCCAAATTTTCTTCTTACATCCTATCAAATTTTATATTAAATTTTATTTAAAATAAACATCTTTCAACAAAAATTAAAAAAAAAAATAAATTCAATTATGCCAGAATCATCAATTTTGAAACAAATACTTTATATCTACAAATAAGTCTGTTTCATTTTCTTCGGGCACTTCCTCACCTCATCTCTTCTCTCCACACCCTCATGTAATTGATGTATTCATATTATCTAATAAGCTAATTTAACTTAGTATATAATTATGGACACTAGACGTTTAATGTATTTAATTCATCATTATTAGAAAAAATAAGCATTATCTTTTAGATTTATTGAAACTAAATTTCAATTTTTAAAGTTATATAAACTAAATTATATTGTTTTTTTTTTTCAAACAGAAATTATTTTTAAATTCATAAAATAAATTTTAGTTTTGTTCCTGCTCAAGTATATATAAATATAAATGGGTTGATTATTATTATTATTGTTATTATTGTTTAGGCAGTGCAAGGAGAATGGCAAAGGAAGGATATGGAGTTTATGGAATTGATTATGAAGGACATGGGAAATCTTGTGGGTTACAAGGCTTGGTTTCAAGCTTTGATAATTTAGTTCATGATTCTTCTTCTTTCTTCACTTCTATAACAGGTATATATATATATATATATGCAATATTCCCATCTCTCGACACCTTATATTGTTCTTCGATTCAAAAATTATGGTTAAATCATAAATGTTTGAATCTCTCGTCATATCAATTATGATTCGTGCTCGACCATAACATAGCTCAAATTTCACTTCGAAATCAGTAAGATTTGTTGTGTTTCATCTCTCTACACTCTAAACAATGTTTTTGCTTACGTCCTGATCTCCTAATTGGTCTCTTCGATATGCACTGGAACACGAGTTTCATCTCGAACACCAATTATTTAGGAAAGCTATGAGCTCTTCTCATCTTTTGCCTTCAAATATTATGCTTATCTTGGATTCATTAGGCTTGGATTGATAGATTTTTTTTTTTTTTTTTTTTTTTTTTGAATTGATTATCATTTTGGCTTTATAAGCAATGACATTGTATTAGGTAAATTATGAATACATATGAAAAAATAACGAAGAAACCTTATGTCCCTTGTACTAAACTGAAGAAACCAAAATTCAATTCATGTATTTGAATGTTTTTTTTTCCCTCACTTTGGAATTCAAGATCATAATTGTGATAATTTGATTGGAGGGTTATTGGCTTCTTTTAAAAAAAATTTTAGTGTCCGATGGGTGGCGCCGTTGGTTAAACGCTTGGGCTCTTGACGTATGTTTCCTCAAGATCTTAGGTTCGTGACCTACATTTGATATCTTTCCCGAGTGACTAATCTAGGTACATGCGTGATTAGAGCCCGAGTATAGTGTGAATATCTATCTCAAAAAAAGAAATTATTATTATCTTTTTTTTGGTTTTGAATGAGATTTGTTTTTTGTTTTTTTTTTTTTTTAATGAATATTATTAGATCATAATGTTTTAAATTATTTTGAAATGAACAGAAAAGGAGGAAAATAGAAAGAAAAAAAGGTATTTAATGGGAGAGTCAATGGGAGGAGCAGTGGCTCTTTTGGTACATAGAAAGCAACCTGATTATTGGGATGGAGCCATCTTAGTTGCTCCCATGTGTAAGGTAATCTTCCTTTAAAAAATTAAAAATTAAAAAAAAAATCTAGAAGAAATATTAATTTTGTGATAAACAATATTTAAATCATATGAGTTTTCTTAAATTAAAATTTAATAAACATTATCCACATATATTTACAATTAAAAAAAAAAAACCCCCTCATGATTAATTCATTAACTAAAGCGATTGGATAAATAATTATGTGATGTGATGAGCACGCAAAGGTGTGTTGAATGATTTCGTTACAGAATATTTAAAATATAATAATTATAATGATGATCTTTTTTAATACAATTAAAGTATGGTTAATAGCTTATTTTAATTTATCATTTCAAAAACTTTATATTAAATTACAAAAAATGTTATACATCCAACCCCAGCAGTGGACTTTATATTAAATTACTCAATTTATTGAATAAATTATAAATTTAGTTAAATGGTTTGAGGAAGTTTCTATTGTTTTAATTTTTATGATTTAAAAAATTATAATTTAGTCTTTAAAACTTGATAAAGTTTAAAAAATAATCTATTTCATTTCTATTTGTATCTACGTAATTAATTCGCGTACAATGTACGAATAACATGTGGTGTTTTTTAGACTTTAAAATTTTAAATGGTAGCGATGAAATTTAGAATTTACCCAAATTTATTTAAATTTATCATTATATAGTTTCATATTTTGATTTAATTTAGTTTTTTCCTCCATTACAAAAGTATTAATTTAATTATCACTACATGATTAATCATTCAAAATATTACTGTCAATAGTATCTAAAACTGTGTCTAGTAACAAATTAAATATATTTGGCAATATAAGTTAATTAATTAATATTATTCTCAATAGAGTTCAAACTAAAACAATATATATAAGGGAAAAATGGTACTAATTAAAATATTTGAAAAATTATAAAGAATATTTTAATTTTAATTTTAATTTTAATTAATTAATGTGTGTGTTGGATCTTAACAGATTGCTGATGACATGAGACCAAATCCAATGGTGATAAGTGCTTTGACAAAGCTTTCCAAAATAATACCAACTTGGAAAATTATTCCAACCCAAGATATTATTGATATTGCCTTCAAAGTCCCTGAAATTAGAAAGCAGGTGCTTATTCAAACCCAAATATATTTTTTATTTAATTTTATTTATTTAATTTAAATAGGTTTTTATGGGGGTTTTCTAAACAATAAATGTCAAAACATGAAAATAAAATTTTTGGACTCCATTATAATTTTATGATAAATTAAAAAAAAGAAAATTGCGTTTGATGCGCTATTCTCCGTAGTAATTATAAAAGTTGTTAAATTTTAAAAATATTTTCATATATAATTATTAATAATGTAATGTACTATACACATTGTATTATAAAAAAAATCCGTAATGATATTCATCAATATAATGATCACCCTTGTTAATTTTTATGAATGTAATTATATTTATAATTATTTTTTAGATTTAGGTAGGTCGTAAGTTTAGAAAAGCATGCTCGGTATATAGTACAATAAAATTTGAACAAAATTGAAACTTTCGGATTTTCTTTAAGGTCATACAAATATTTGTAATACAAAAAAAAAAAAAAAAAAAAAAAAAATCTAATTCCTAGACCTCACAAAATAAGATATCTTTGCAATTTTTAATATTTTGGATTAATTTAACAAAAATTACATGGGTGTGTTTGTTTTCGATAGAATAGAATGAATCGGAAGGATTAATAATTATTGAATATTAAAAAATTAAAATTGAAAAAAATTGATAATGTAGAAACTAAAATGATAAAATTAAAAATAACAGTACAAAAAATAATAAATAAATAAAATAATAATTAATGTTTAATATATATTATGTTGTTTGGCAGATTAGGGAAAATCCATACTGTTACAAAGGCCGGCCTCGGTTGAGAACAGGGTATGAACTTTTGAGAATCAGTTCACAACTTGAACATAAACTCAATGAGGTATTTTAATTTGTTCTTTCTATTAATTATTTACGTCTCTTTTCATTATTTTTATTTTTATTTATTTATTTATTTTTTTTTTGAAAATTAAGCTCCCAACAAATACCCGAGTTATTATTTTATTATTATTATTATTATTTTTTTTTTTTTTTACTTTTACTTTGCTATTTATTTGACATGGTTTTTAAAAAGGTTAGAATATCATTTTTGATCTTCAAGTTTTGAGTTTTTGTCCCATTTTAGTCCTTGAATTTTTAAAAGTTCAAATTTTATCTATAAATTTTTATGTTTATTTCGTTTTGGTCCATAGATTTTCAAAAGCCGAACTTTAGTTCCTTGAACTTTTCAAGTTTATTTCATTTTAGTCCATAAATTTTATAAAAGTTTAAAATTTGTAAACTTGAGCTAATATTTATTAAATTTGGTTCAATGTTGTCAATAATTTTAATATAAATAAAGAAAATACGTGAAAAATTAACAAAAAGAATTTCCAATAAAGACAAAATTTATTTTATTTCAAAAGTTTACGAATTCAATTGAACAATTGAAAATTTCAGAATCTAAAATTAGACAAATTTGAAAATTCAAAAGTTCATAAATTAAAAGTAGACGTTTGAATGTGTAGAGATTAAAATGAAACAAAATTCAAAGTCTATGGTTAAAATACTGAAATCTAACACAATTGCTTCTAAAAATTGTTTTGATTTTTCTTGATTATAATTCAAATACTTCATTTAAAGAAATATGAATTTACGAAGAAATTGAGTGAAAATACTTGATTATAGTTTTATATATGTTTGTTGTGGTTCCTTTTAGATTTCTATACCATTCCTCCTCCTCCACGGTGAAGACGATCGAGTAACGGACAAAATGGTTAGCAAACAACTCTACGACGAAGCAATGAGCGACGACAAGACGTTAACGATGTATCCGGGGATGTGGCATGGATTGTTGTATGGCGAGACACCAGAGAACATCGATGTTGTGTTCACGGACATTATCAGCTGGTTGGAGAAGAGGACTGCTGCTACAGGAAAATCAAAGTCAGAACTTGAGAGGAAGCATGAACATGATGATGATCATCTTGGTTTCTTGGAACCCAAACAACAAGAAAGTTGATTGAGAACATGTTCTTGTTTGGCTTTCCTTGTCATTCTATTTTTTAAATGTTTGTCCATTTGGTTTTGTTTTGTGAAAGAAAGTTGTGATATTATTTTTAATAATGTTGTAAGTATTTATGAGCAGTTGTATCTAATTTTTTTAGAAAATTGAAATATTGTTCAACGTTAATTTAAAAACTTTATTTAACTTAAAACGAAAATTTATTAAGTTTATTTATTTATTTATTTTGTTAAATGTATGGTAAAATCATTTTGATCCCTCAATTTGCATCTTTATTATATTTTGGTCTTAAACTTACAAAAGTTTAATTTTAGTTCATAAACTTTCAAAAGTCCAATTTTAGCCCATAAAGTTGGAGGTTTGTTTCATTTCGTTCCCTGAACTTACAAAAAAACTTAAAATTAGTCCTTATTATTTGTTTTTCCATTATATTTCTTTAAGAAAATTATAATTGTCCTCTATAAATTTTAAAATGTTTTCACATTTTAAAAATTATTAAGTTGAACCAATTTCAATTAATATTGACTACAAATTTACTATATATATAGAGAGAGACTAATTTAAAGTTTTTTTTCAAAATTTAAGGACCAAATTTAAACATTTAAGAGTTCAAGAATAAAAATTAAACAAATCTATAAGTTCTGGAACTAAAATTGAAACCCTTAAATAAATTATAAAAGAATTGTAACTATGTTCAAGAAATCATTAGTTCTGTTTTCTCCATTGGTTCAATTTAAAAAAAAAAAAAATCAATGGTAATGCATAAAACTCAATAAAAAAAATGGAAGACTTTCAAAATTAATAAAAGTTAAAACTCAAATTTTTAATCATTTAAAATAACTTCCCATTTATAACACTTAATAAACACTTACAAGTTTACAGGTTAAATTTAGTCATGAAAACCGAAGCCCAACCATGTTGAAACCCATAGGCATATCTAATAAAATGTGCCCAATTTAAATGTATCAAACACACGTGAAATCTAATTCAACACCTTAATCTAATATTATTGCATAACGTTAAAGAACCTAATCATAAATTAAATGATAAAACAGAAGATTGAAAGATAAAAGAACAAAAGCAAATACAAACATGTCAAAAAGATCATAGCTCTAATGACACTATGTATGCCTTAATTCGGGTTCTATCCCCTCGCCTCTCATGGTTGTGTACTTTCATCATCTCTCTAACTCATGTTCAGGCATCACAGAGAGCACATAAGAGATCAGATTTAACAATCCAACAGAGATATATCGACACATTATGAGGCAGAAGTCAGAAGAAAGTGAAAGTGTTTAATATCAACTCAACAACATCAGTTACAACTAAGCCTTAATCTATGAACAACTACATTCTTGGCATTACAATTCTACATTTAGCAATTGCTTGAACTTGATTGAAAGTGTCTGTTTTCTATTGGAACCAAAAAATAAAGCCAACTTCCACAATCAAGAACACTGGATTACATATCTCAATCTTTCATACCTCCATTTTTTCTCAAACCAGATGGTCATTTGCATCATCTGCCCCCCCCCTTACCTACAAGGTGGCAAGTACAAGGGTTGTTTCTTCACTTCAAGATCATCGCCTTCAAAGCTATTAAAACCGACATTCAAACCTAGCTGCTGCAACACTGACCTGCAAAGTGCAACCTCTGAGTTAACAAAAAGTTTTGCTGCACCACTATGAAGGATGTAGGTGTTAAATGCCAAGAATGATTTTTCACCTTTGGTTAGTCCCTCAAATAATCTTATTTCGTACTTCTTCAAGTTTCTTCAGAATTTCTCCAGGTGTTCGGTCCAATTCGTCGGCAATTTTTTTCTGCATATCCAAGGGAAGAGTTGGGAACTGCTCGCACAGATCCCCATCAATCACATCCTGCAATGTTCCATCGATTTGGAAGAAAACTGGTTAAGTTCTCAATGAAGATTTTGACTTATGAATGGCTTATATGATGACACGTTAGATAGAAGGAAAGTAAGAAGTTCAGGCAAAGATCAAATGACTGCGGAAATTTCAGCTTCAACTTATATAACAGCTAAGGTTGAAGAGCACATTAATATAATTCATGGTCGCAGTTTCCACAATCATTCAAGCTATCGAGCATGCGCATCTATCTAACAAGGTTGATAAACCGCGAAGGAGTTAAAAGAATTCAAATGACGAGAAGCGGCAGGGAAATTACCTTTACAGGGAAATAAGCTGATCTATAACCCATATGATCTCTTCCACATAAAGGTGGATGTTCCTGTCTCAGATGCATCTCCAAGTGAGAAAAGAAATCGACATCATCACGGGAGGTAAAAGCATGCAATGCCCCCAAGCTTCCCATCACTGTACTGTACAAAATGCTTTCACCACCCCCTGGAATCAAAGATGCCTTTTGCAATGACGTCACCACATCACCGATATGGAACTGTATGATTTCCTCGACTTTGTTAGAAGCCCCATTAAGCTTGCCCTGCTCCCATTTTATCTTTCCACCTGTTGGATCTTCTTCAATCTCATCCGATACATCTTGAGGTAACCGCACAAAATAGATATTTCCAAACTTATCTGCACCAGCCATGGTGTCAAAATCTACATGGTATGATGCTGTAAGCCATCTAGGAACAGAATCATCAGCAAATATGTATAGTTGATTCTCATCTCGCCTATACTTGCAGTAATGGAATGACTGCAAAAGCAAATGAGAAAAGGACAGAGTCAAGCTAGCATAAACAATACAAAATAGATGGAACGTTACATTAGGTTCATAAGCTTGGCTAAGTTTGCAGTTTTTCTTTTTTTTTTTTGAAACTATGAAGTTGAAGGTTGCAATCTTTTATATAACTAATAAGAAACACAATTTCATTTGATGAAACAAATAAACGACAAAACCATCATGGATATGTATTGATCCATGGATTGACTTAGTATTCAAGAGAGTCTAGAGAAATCAAAAGGTTATAGATTCAGTTCATGATGGCCACGGACTTGGGAATTAATTTCCTGCCAATATCCTTGATAATATGAAAGAGGTACATAAAATATAAGGGAAGAAGAAGAGGAAAAAGACAAAAAAGAGAATAGGAGAGTGTGATGGGAACTGACAAGCTTAAGTTTTTTAGTTGATTGATTAATAATTCAATGTTGTATCGGATTCCATTAAACCGAAATGGTATTCATATTCTATCCAATAAAAAGAAATTGGAATCCAATGTAAGATTGGTGAACTCAAAGTGGCACCATCATAAGTGGGCATGTTGAGAATCTACCTAGGAAAGAAGAAAAAACTCCTCACATTTAGAAGATAGATGACTAATCCACTCATTGAAAATTGGTTTTGACATAGAACCTCATATTTTTTTTAATATGTACCATGTAGTCTACAACAGTGTGAAGAACACATCATACTTGGAGCAAATCTGCAAAGGCTTATGTGTCCACTGCATGATTTGCATGATCCAGTTTATAAACGAAATATAAAATTTTTTAAGACAATTGTTGTATTGTGCTGCAAAAGACCAATAAGGAAGGGTCTTATCGCAGAAGAAAGAAAATTGAAGTAAAGCTAAATAAAGTAATAATGGTGAGACATACCTCCTGAATGTCACCGACATAAATTCGATCACGATATGTCTGAATGGACACAATTGAGTTCGGGAACAACTTATTTTCACATTTTCTAAGCAATCTTCTTTTCCCCAAATCATACAATCTGAGCACGGATCCTACTCCCGCTAGTAATCTTCCTTGAAACTGTGCTAAAGCAAGGGGAACACCTTCCACTCGTGTCTTATGCAAAAGCTCAAGGGATTTTCCATCCTCTAGAAAGCGATAAATATGAATATATCCAGCAACTAAACTTCGTTTAGGGAAAAACTGCAGCCCTTTTGCAGTACCAACAGCTAAGAGGGTTCCATATTCCTTGTCATGGAAATTCACAGTACAAACACTGAATGCCGCTTCATTGTCCTGAAGCTCCAGCAAACAAGTTGTAGTGGCTGACCGAGGGTCAAGAACTCGGATACACGAAACCCATTTTTCAGACTCTGCCTTTGGATAACCATAATGCTCATCAGATAAAGGATCCTCCTTGTCCTCGTCATCTCCACCATTCTCTATTTCCATTTTTCCATTTCCATTTTCTCCAACCTCAGCAGCCTCAAAGCATTCTTTTCTTGCGGCTTCTCGCTCTTCTGCAGTGAATGCTCCTTGATCACTCTCAATTAAAACCAATAGCTTTCTCTTAGGTTGAAGCACAAACTTCCTTGGAGTGTACCTAAGTGGAATAACTGTTTCATTAAATGTTTCTCCCAATCTCTCGATGGTAAAAACCCTCAAGAAATTGCCCGCTACAGCAACCACACCTTCAGCACACTGATCAGATGAAAATGAGGATGCATATTCAAGAGTTTCATATGAAAGTGGTGTCAATAGAAAATGCCCTTGATGAATATAACCAAGCCAGGGTCTACTTGAGAGGCAAAGGATTGCCCGCCTCCCCCTCAAAATAACAGAAAATAGCTTGGGTGCTCTTAGTCCTAAGAACCGAGATCGGGAATCAGAAAGCTGACCTGTCACCATATCTACAACTGTTCTGAATAAAACCCCAGAATGCAATGCAGCATTTAGAAAAAGGTTAGCAGGATGATCTGCACCATCCTCCCCACCTACTGATGCAAGAACTTCAAGAAATAGGAGAGATTCTGGAGCTGATGAAACACTTTGCACACTTAAAATTTGCATACAATCATCGTGATCCAATGATAGAATTCGTATCGTGTTGTCATAGGAACCAACCGCAAGGAAACGAGAACGTTGTCTCCCTTCGGGTACTGGGGCAATGTCCAAACAAGCCACATCTCCAGACATTTCATGCTTCTCCACTTCCAATAACTGACCAGTCATGTCCACCTCAAAATAAATAAGTTCACCCCCGCTCAGGGCAATCACCACTTGAAGTCTATTGGATCCAACTTTAACAATGGTCCTCTTACCCGGAGTTCTCCATTCATTAATACGCCCATCTTCCCTAATATGCCTAATGCCATTTGGATGGACTTGCATAAGTGAATCATCACCAATCAAAGAAACAGCAAGAGAAGGGGTAGTGTCAAGAAACCCACTATCGCTAACTTCTTCAACTGTCTCACCGATGGAAAGAACAAGTGTCGCATTTGCAAACGACACAACAATGTATGCATCAAACTCGTCATTGATATTCTTTTTTACAGTCCAAACAGCACTAGGAACGCCAGGAAGTTCTGACACGGCCATTTCACTGATGGCCAGACCAGGTCTTAATATACGCAGAGATGATCGAGGACCACGCCCACAGAGAGTAAATATTTGCGGTGTTTCTTCCTCAAAAAGATTTATGACTTTCATGTCCATTATCGGCATTAAGCTCTCAACTTGATCGATCCTAACAAGGTTTTTAAGCCTTCTAGGCTGAAAAAAGACAGGTTGAAAACCTTCATCAGTTTCCATCAGAGTAGCAGAGGAAGACTCAATATCAGCATCATCCCCTATAGCTTGGAACTGGTATAGTGAGTGATTTCCGAACTCCGAGGCAGCAAATAGAAATCCTGATTTCAATACACACATTGAAGAGGTAACTGGAATTGTATCAAAATACTTGATCTTGAGTTCTTTGACACTGTCATTGTTGTGTACCAAATTAACCTTAAAAATATCTCCATACTCTGTCTGTATAAGAAAGAAAAACGTCGTTTTTTGCTTATGCATAGCTGCTGAAACTATAAGCACGCCACGTTCAGCAGGTAAGTCTGCACGCCTAGGAATGACAGCTCTCACATCTGGATGTCCCTGATTTTTATAAATGACAAAATTTTCAGCACAAACTAACACTCCACTGGGACCATCACCACCTCCAGGAACAGTAACAAGCATATTAGCACCGTTATCAACAGGTTCTGACCACTTCCTAGAAACATGATTGAGACCAAGATCAAGTTCATAAAAAGTCAAATTCTTCTGAGCCTCGCTTGCAGCGGCCCCAGTAAAATCCTGATCAGCCTCCGAGTAATCCAACTCAATTGCAGCAAATAAAGGATTGTCAAATCCACAATCAACTCCACAGATTGAATAGACTATGGTATGCGACTTGTGAGCTTCCAGTGGCGAAGAAATAGTAAGCCTCGCGGCAGTATCTCTATTCAACACATAAACAAGCTTCTGCTTCTCACACGCCCCAATCATAACAGCCCTTCCTTTAGGATCAACAGCCATGTACTGACCGGGAACTATCCGGCGACAACCAGACTTCCCAAAAGTCTCCTGGTGTATCTTGTCAAACACATTTTTATCCTTATTGTACTCTAGAATAACAATTCTACCCGAATCAGACCCAACAACGATATAATCTTTCTGAGACCCAGTGAGCCTAAATTGAGCTAAAGACCGAATCGCACCAAAGATTTCAACAGATAGAAGAGTTTGGACCTTACCGCTATCATCTGGACGAATGAGATCCAGGACCTTCCCTCTGGCCACAACTATCTCCTGCGTTTTCCCACCGGAGAAATTTCCATTTATAGCAGAGATAATCCCGGTAGCTCGTTGCAAAGTGAGGTTGTAAAGATACATAGCTCAAACAACTGCAAGTGAGATCACTCAATCTTTCGGGGGAACACGTAGAGAGAGAAATGGGATTTAGGGTTTATGGGTAATGAAATGGGGAAATTGACAAGGTTTCAGAAGGGCTTCGTCATGAAAACGAAAGTGAAGATAGAGAGCTTCGAGTGTGGAAATTGGAGGTGTTAACCCCTGAAAATGAAAAATTGCGATAATTCGAGTTCGGTATAAACCCTAGCGGCCCGATTAAAGAAGGAGACGATGAGCGCGGCAAAGGGATCTTGGCCAATTGCCAACTCTGTTCGAATCTAACGGCTCAGATTCTGAAGAAATGATCCGAGTTTATGAATGCGTGATGCACAGGATAAAAGAAGGCCCACGTGAAGGAAAATTTATCAAATTGAAAAAAGAAAAGAAAAAACACTCACACATTTATGTTTATAAAATTAACAACTTTTTAGTTCAAATTATAATAATTATGGTAAATTATAAAATTTTCACATTTATAAAATTCGAGTATATAAAATTAAAAATATAAAATTTAGTCTAGTTTATATGATTGAAAAAATTATAGGTGGTTGTTTTTTTTTTTTTTTAATTTCATATTATTTTATAAAACTCAAAAAGTAATCATATTATTCGTAAATCAAACTAAATAATGTACTTGAAATAAATTCTAATTATTTTTTTTTTATCAAATCAATTACTTATCTCATGATATCATCATTAAGACATAAATAATTAATGTTTACCTATTTTATTCGTTAATTATTACCATTTTAGATTTTACCAAATTTTATAAATTAAATTCTAAATTTTTAACTCACAATAATTAAATTTTAATTTTCTCCAAAACATAAGTACTAAATTATAGTTTTTAAAAGTAACTCTAAATTTTTTTTTCTAATCATATAAAACCAAATTGGAGGATGAGACCAAAAACATTATCTAAAGCGTTGAACGGACACCAAACAATGAAATCACCTGCACCATAACTCTTTTATTATAGTTAATAACCATTTTAATCAATGAGTATAATTTTGGTTGTAAATCACTGCTCCTAAAAAATTTTATTTTTTATTTAGTTTAAACCTTCGCTTTTAACCAACGATTAAATTCAACATTTCCTTCCTCATATTTCACATCAAATTTTATTACTCAAATATTATTGTTAATAATTCATAAATAAGTAGTTAATTTTTCAATCACTATTAACATTAATTCTCAAACGAATAATTAACTATTTTAAGTGTTCTTAACATCAAACAAGTTATTTCAATCGTCATTAACTATTCTTTTCCACTTTACTTTTTTATTAAAAACAAGTTTAATATTCCAAATAAGTAGCTTGAAATTATGATATGCATAATAACATATTCCGTTATTTTTTGAAAATGTATACACAAAGTTAGCCAACAATCATGATCTTGAAAATTATTAAAAATAATTTCTTAGGTGTGGACTAAGCTTCATAATTATTGAAGACATTAATTTAGGATAATACACGAGTTCACAATTTCCAAAAAAATAATAATAATAAAAGTTCACAAATATTATTGTGTTTGTGCCCAGTGCATTCAAATAGTTTTTTTTTTTTTTTTTTTACTATAATTAAATTAGATGAACAAAAATGGGTTGCTTGTAATAAATCGAATATTAAATTGAATTAATTTCAAACAATGAAATGAATGCATGTATAAACTCTTTCATAATGTAATGATTGTCTTTTAAACGTAAATAAATATAGTTTCACTTTATTTTCCGATCATCAGCAATGGGAAAGTGTTTTGTTTAGTAAAAAAAATTTAATTTGATATTGTTTAAAAAACTCTCTGTAATTTTATCTAATTATACTTTGTTTTCAAATCATTTAATCTAATTCCATTAAAAAAAAATGAAATTAAAGAAAATTTGACATAAAATATATTGAGAAATACCAAATTCATATAATGGAATTTTACTTTAAATGTAGGAAATCATAATAGAGATCAAAACGTATTTGTTGAGAAACTGAAACGAGGTATTGATGATTGGAACACCGAGTGTTTGTTAAAGGTTTTAAAATAGGGGTTGGTTTTAAGTTAAATGTTAATTTTAGTTTTTTTTTTTTTTTTTTTTCAAAATTGGTTTGGAGTAAGGGACAGAGCCCCATCTCAGCGCCACGTGGCGCATGTGCAATTTTTTTTTTTTTTTTTTTTTTACTTTCTATTTTCCTCCTATTTATGCAAATACATTTACAAAAAAAATATTTAAAATATTCATAAATGTCTCATCATATCACAACTAAAACATCTTTCATAACTTCTCCCTAAATACTCTATTAAAACCTTCAAACAAACAAAAATTAATAACAACTCTTTGTAAATAATTTACAAAAACCTTCAAACAAACGAGCATTTAAACCCTCAAAATAACTTCTCCATAAAGTCTCTAACAAACAACTCTAAGGAGAGATGACATCTGGGGGACTATTTTGTACTCTATCATCAAAACATCCGGTTTCAAAGTATCTTTACCTAGGGTTTAAGGTTTGGGTCAGAGTAAACTTTCTCCACAGGTAGGAATCAAACTCGCACCTGTATTGGGTTCAACTACTACCTTGTCCTAATTTTTTTAAAACATATGGAATATTTAATAATAGTATAATAATAATTTAAAACAAATGAATAATCCAATTCCCTAATAAATTTATAACCTTTATCCACAAGTTCAATGAATCTCATCCTAATAAAATTTATACATTCTTTGCACAATACAATTCCTACCCTCTTTTATTATTCATATAACAATTCTTCAATACTAAATAGATAAAAAGAGTCGCTATCATTCCAATCATTAGTAGTGGTTACTGCACAATCACCAATACCTTGATTTCCCTCTTCTAATAATTCTGAAAAAAGTCGTTATCACTCCAATCATTAGTGGTCGTCTTAGACACATTAATCATGTCATTAGTTCATTGTTGGTAACTAGGCATATTGAGTCGCTATCACTCTAATCATTAAGGGTGGTTTTAGGTACATGTACCTGGTGCCTTTCCTTATTTTTTATAAGACATAATTTGGATATGGACGGTTATTTTTGATATAATTCTCGTGCAAGTTTAATATTCAGACATATGAGGATT
This sequence comes from Cyclanthera cordifolia, assembly GCA_037832605.1. NCBI lineage: Eukaryota > Viridiplantae > Streptophyta > Magnoliopsida > Cucurbitales > Cucurbitaceae > Cyclanthera > Cyclanthera cordifolia. Next base: position 7,697,900 of record JBBMEG010000003.1, read on the forward strand.
TTCATACTAAAAAAAGTTATATAAATATTTTTGAAAAAAAAACAACAAATAAATTTATTTGCTTTTAAGTGTCGCCGGCCAAACCAACCTTGCGGAATTTTAACCGTCCTAATGCTCAATCAGTAGCCTTAAACTTCCGCCCTTTATTAGTTGGGTTTTTGTTGATACTCTCACGAATAAACAAAAAAAGTCCTCTATAAGCTGCTTGGGAAGATTTAAAATTGCAATATATTTATAATTCTAAACATTGTGGTTTTTATAACTTCAATTAAATTTTATTATTTTTATTATCTTTTATCTTTCTTCTATTAAAATTTACTTTATTTTATTCCAATTCAACGTTAATAGATAGGTAAATTAAATTTTTAATCTAATCTAGAAAGCCCTACACCCACCCCTTCTCAATTAAATTCATTTTTGTGTACTTATTTATCATTTATTTATAAATTTTATCTACTCATATTCACCTTTCAAATGTGCGGGGTTAATAAACCTATTTTTATTAATGAATATTATGTTCATAATAATTAATTATCTCTTAATAAACGTCGGAAAATAGGATTTCCAATTCACCGTTAATAAGTAGGTAAATTAAATTTTTAATCTAATCTGAAAAGCCCTACACCCACCCTTCTTAATTAAATTCATTTTTATGTACTTATTTATCATTTATTTATAAATTTTATCTACTCATATTCCCTTTTCAAATTTGGGATGTTAATAAACCTGTTTTTATTAATGAATATTATGCTCATAATAATTAATTATCTCTTAATAAACGTGCAGAAAATATGAATCCTAATTTTATTTAACATTTATTTATCAAAAAAATCCTAATTATCATTTACTAAATTTCTTACTCAATCCGTTTTTGTTGAGAAACTAACCATAAAATTGGTTAAATTTTAGTAATGCCTATAATTTTTTTTTGATTTTATCCGATCTTTATCGGTAAACTGTTTTATTTTCTCGGTCTGGCCTGGTCAGTACTTAGCCGTTTTTTTTTTCAATGGAGCGTAGATAAAATTATTTATTTAATTTGAAAACACAAAATTTTTTTTAAACAAAAAAAATCAAAACAACAAAATCATAAAAACAATTATTTTTTCGATTCCTATGATCAAGGTACTTGTCATTCGTTATTAAAGTTAAATTTAAAAAATAATTATAAATATAGTAACTTAAAAAAAAAATTAGCAAATATAATTATTATATTATATGAATGAATATTATCACAAATTTACCTATAATACAATATTTACTATTATACATGTATATATTTTAAAAATTGACTACCTTTGTTTATGTAATTATTTTGTTAGAATATCTATTACAAAAATTTCCATGCAAAAACGTAATATATATATAACTAGACGAAAAATTCATTAACATTAAAACAGAAAAATATTACTTCAAATAACTATTTAATTTTTTTACTGTTTAATTAAAATTATAACTGGTTTTTTATTATTTTGAAACAAAAACCACACTTTGAAATATAAATCCTATATATGTATAGAAAAATAACTAAAAATGAAAATTAAAAAAAAAATAGTTATCAAATAATTATTTTAATTTATAAGATTTGATTAAAATTTACATATATTAGGGAATATGCGGATAATTTAATCCACATTTTAAAAACGAAAAATCAAATAATTATCAAACAACAACTTAATTTTTTTTGTAATATTTATTTCACATTAATATTATCTTAGAAATCACATCGAAAATAGGCCTTGAAAAGAATCCAAATCATGAATTTTGTGGTAAAGGTAACGCCTCGACAAGAATTTGATCAGTAGGCTTAAACTTCAGCTTATTGACTCAGCTTTTGTTAATATTTCCATATTATCAAACATAAACAAAAAAAAACTTCAAACAACAACGCTCCCTCTAAGCAGCTCTTAGGGAAGAATTTGGGGTTGGAATGAACTTATAATTTTAAGACGTTGGGTTTTTATAACGTCAATTAATTTTATTATATTTTTATATTTCCCACATCCAAATTTATTTTATTTTATCTAAATCTTAAAAATAATATCTATATAAATCAATTTTTTAATCTAACGTCAAAAAAAAAATCAACAAATTATATTTATTTTATTATTTTTTTAAATTTTAAATTCTTTATCTTTATTATACTTTAAAATCGTTTTAAATTATCTAATTTTATATATTATATTATTTAAAAAATCAATTTAAGTTTAAAACTTCTCATCGGATAAATTTTATTATATCATATTATAATATCTTGATTTTTAAATTTTATCATTGGGTAATCGAAAAGTTTCCTATCAAATTTTAAATCATAATTTTAATTATTTCTCAAATTATTTCTATCTATCCAATGGACTTTCAATATTATTTTTATAAAATCATTTTTTATAATGAAACGTCTGTTAGATAATATTTATTTATTTTTAACATGTACCTTAGAATCTCTTTCATATCTAGTTAAATCAAAAATTTTGAAAAATTACTTTAAATTATATAAAAATTATTTGAACGAGTTAAAAATTAAAAAAATCGGGTTACGACCCTCTAAGTTTTTGTTTAAATTATAAATTCTCTTCCAACTTGAAAAATAAAGTTCAATATTCATTTAACTACCCTACACAAATAAACCTATTGACATTTGTATAATAATTTATCAAAAATCTTACCGCCCAACTTATAAATTATTATATATAATCAAAAATACCAAATAGTCAAATTTAAAAAATAATTATAAATATAGGCACTTAAATAAAAACTAATTTAGTTATTATATTAATGAGTATTATCGCATATTTACTTATAATAAATTATTTATAATACAAAATTT
>JBBMEG010000003.1:7714816-7764936 GCA_037832605.1 Cyclanthera cordifolia
CCCCCCCTTAAGAGTCCCACATCGAAAATTTGGCAACGGATGAAGTATTCAGCCTATATAAGCTTAACAAAGCGCGAAATTAGCAAGACATGCGGTAAGCACAAAATAAAACCGTTCTTTCGTCTTTTACTAAAGAATACCAACCCTATGGGAGACCTGTGTCACGGTCGCACTCTTCGACTCGTGCGGCGCCATGATCGCTCATACGTCATGACCAGCCTTAGAGGGGAACTCAAGTCCCAAATTCGGATCGCCCATACTTTGTGACATGTCAAGTCATTAAACGAGGTTCACCAGGCCTCAACCCCTCCTCTGATGGTGGAATCTGATGCAATTGGGATCCAATGTCAGGTCGTTAAACGAGGTTCACCATCAGAGGAGGGATCCAATGTCAGGTCGTTAAACGAGGTTCATCGGGCCTCAACCCCTAATCCTCTACTTAAAAGAAAATAAAAACATAGCATTCTTTTGGATAAGAATAAAATCCCTTCTATCAAATTCATTGGCTCTCATTACCCCAAATCTTCACTCAAAGGCCCCAAACAAAAGAACATCCATTTCACAGCCCTAACCCAATTACAATTACAGAGCAATCTTCAATTTCCACTTCAATGGCAGCAACAATGGCGATCCTCAGCGCCAAATCCTTCACCCCAAACAAAACCCCACTCCTCCCTTCAAAACCCACAAAACCCATTTCCCTCTTCCCCAAAACCTTCCCTTGCCGGAGCAATCTTCTCCACACTCAGCTCTGGCGACGCTGCCTTTGCCACCCAGAAAATCGCCGATCTAGCAGAGGGCGACAACCGCGGGCTAGCACTGTTGCTACCACTTGCCCAGGCGGTGACATCAAAACAGACACTTATGTCGTTTAACAACCTAATCATATTTTTTCTGGAAAGTTTGAGATCGACATCCTATGTTTTTTTCCCTTGAAATAGAGGATCAGATGTTAAAGAGGTGTTTTAGATTTTATCAAATACTTGTTTGGGAAGTTAAATAAAACGAAGTACTTAATTGCTCAAATAAGTTTTTCATAAACCCACAAAATAAATCCTCCAAGTTTTTTATTACAATCATTATATCAAAATCACCCTACGACCAAGCAATTACCTCGAAACCAACGACAAAATCACCACACAAACAAACAACCTATTTAAATATTTTTAAGAGGTGTGAGATCTCGAAGCAGATGATAATAATTTATTTATTATTATTTTGTGTTCTTCATCAAATTTTTAACTATCGTCAAGCTTTTGTTTAACACAAGTGCTATTTTTAAATTCTTTAAAAAGTTCGAGATTAGAAATGAACATTTGAAAGTTGATGAACCAAAATGAAACTGTGATAATACCGTAAGGCCGGTTAATGGCGCGTTATTTTCATTGTTTGGAGGTAATCTGATTCGATCTTGAAAATCAGTGTTTGTAATTCCCTCTCCAAATTTATACTCAAAAAAAAAAAAAAATTACGATGATAGTTGAGGGACCAATTAAAATGATAATTTAACTTAACTTTAAATATCTTCTTTAAAAGTCTATCCAAATGATTATTTATTTGTACTAAAAAAAAATTATTGTTCTTTTAAATTAAGTTTATAAATATTATTCCTATTATTATTATTATTAATTTCTAAAGCCAAATCAAACTATTAAAAGAATTATAAAAATAAAAACAGCCTTCATAACAATGTTTATACGATTATGAAATTTCTTTAAAATTCCAAATATTTTCTATAAAAAAAAAAAAAAAAAAAAAAAAACCATGATACATAAATAGAGAGAAACGAATCACTTCCCAAATTAATTATTATAAAAAAATAGTTAAAGTTTACATCAACCAAATTGAAATGAAAAAAAAAAAAAAAATCATATTTGTTGAGACTTGTTTACAAATGTAAGACATCAATTTCAAAACAACCAACGAAAGAAATAACTCACATATCTTATAATTTTTAAGTTTTTCAAGAAGATAATAAAATTCTTATTCACTTAATTTAATTCAAAATTATACTTTAATACGAGGTCGAATTATAAAAACTCAAACATAAATCAAAATGTTAATAAAAGGACAAATTAATGTAAATTTAATTACTAAATTTTGGGTACAATTATTGAAGGAAATATACTGTGTCGGAAGAAAATCGAAGACAAAATAAAAGGAATCTAACTTTTGGGAGATGTGGACAACGTATATCAAAACATATCTGCATTAATGTAATGAAGTGGTCCATAAATGTTTCAACATAAATATCCAAATGTTTCTTTTTACCATTCATATGTTCAATATTTTTACCGCGCATAAATATCAGTTGAGATATATTCGTTGTTGATTACATATTATTTAGACTAATGTAATCGATTTATTAGTTTGATGTATTTTCAATTATTTTTGCGGGCTGAACACTATCAATTGAATATCTATAACATTTTAATTTTTCAATATTCTTTTTGACAATTGGATATCTATGCTGCTCAAATATTTAATTTTTGAAATAGGTTAAATCCAAGAATTTATATTGTATTAAATTATAACTATTGAATTAATTTTTATTTAAATTAGTTTTTTTAAGAATAATTTAAAATTAACTTAAAACTAATCATAGAAACCCCATTTTCATGTTTTATTAAAGTTATAACAAATATTCAACAATATAACCAACTTTAAAAAGTCCAACTTGTCCTTTTAACCAAGTGCTTTTTTTTTTTTTAATTTGGTTAATCAATTTTTTTTGAACAAACAATAGTTGATTTTTACGGGCACTCTCTAATCACTTCATAAAAACGAGTTATAACAATCACTCTTTAATAACTTCATAATAAATAAGCTATTTTAATAATTTTTTATTCACAATTATTTAGAATAAATCTTCATTTTTAATTATTCAAAATAATCACTTTATAATTATTCATCAAAACACCCAAACAAAAATTTTAATTTATGACCGTTGATCATAAAGAGAGCTATATTTATTATTTACGGGAGAGAAATAGGTTTAAAATAATGTCATTCAATTTTTTTTTTCTTTTAAGTTTTTATTATTTGTAATATTGAAATGATACTTTAGAGTAAGAAGACAAAAATAATTCACTTTCCCCTCTCTCACTTATACTATTCTTTACTATTTTTCCTTTTTAGTATTAAAAAAAAAAAAAAAAAAAAACCTTTTAGCACCTTGAAATTAACCTACATTTACAATCTTCCATATCTTGCCAAGTCACAAACTAGTGACTGGATTGAGAGAAAACGAAGATAATAAGTTCGATATTCAAACAAGTACTTCATATTCTGAAATTATTCCATTTTCTCTTCTTCCTTCTCTTCCTCTCCTTTTCTATTATCGATTCTAAAATTCAATCACCTTAAAACCAATCTTGCTCGGTATGCCAACCAAGGGACTGGAGTGAATAGAAGAAACATGATTTTCTATTATTTAGTAAATTTAAAATATTCTTTCAACATAAAAAAAAAAAAAAAAAATAATATATAAATAAAGTAAGAGTAGTGAGGGGAAATGAGATTTTTTGCCGATAAAGATATGTATTTTGTTCTTATGGTTAAAATAAGTTTAGGTCCCCATAATTATGTCTCGTTTTATATACAAAAAATTTAATGTTTTCAATAATATTGAAATTAGTTTTTTTTTTTTTTTTTTTTTCCCAAAACAAGTGAATTAATATCTATTTTAATCTACCTCCAATTTAGATAAAAATAGTATAACAAAAACCAACATATTATTGAACTTCCACACACAAAAAAGAAGTTCAGCTTTCTTTTTTCAACAAAAAAAAAAAAATCATACGTATTTTGTTAAAATTATTCTACCAATCACTTTTTTTTTATTATTATTATTATTATTATTATTATTATTATTATTATTATTATTATTACTACTACATGGTGGTTGAAGGGGGCAAAATGGTAAAAAAGGGTTATTTTACAAAGTTGATGTAAAAATTGGGTGACTTTCAACAATTTATAAAAATGGTGTGATTTTCTTGTTTGGGCGAACAGAAATGATAATAAAAATAGTAAAATAATGGATATGCTGTAAGTTAAAAATAATTATGATAGAATAAAAAGTAATAAAGAGAAGAATAAAAATGTAATTTTGAGAAAACGTGAATTTTTTGTGACTCCGTGAATTTTTTTGAATTTGTCCATTCGCAATCTAAGGGTGATTGGATTTTGGTATTGAGAAAGGAGAGGAGAAGAGAGGAAGAATTCAAATACTTTGTTGGTTTTTAATATCTAACAACTCTTCTCAACTCCTTCTCAACCTCTCTTCATCTACTATCTCCAACGTTCCATCAAATATCAAATCAAATTTTATATTAAATTTAATCTAAAATAAACATATTTTTTTCTAAAACACAAATTTGAATCAAACTTTATATTAAATTTAATATAAAATAAACACAAATCTCATGGACTGACCTAGTGGTCAAATAGGGTAATTGGGTGCCTAAGAATTAGTTTTCTACGAGCTTTCTTGACATCCAAATGTGATAGAGTCAGTATGTCTCGTGACAATAATCGAGGTGCGCGCAAGCTAGTCCGAACAATCACGGATATAAATTTTTTTTAATCACATATAGTAAATTATAACATTTTTCAATGAAATAAATTTTAGTTTGAGTAAATTATAAATTTGGTCATTATTTTTATAATTTTAAAAACTTGAATATAATCATCATGATTCGAAGAAAACTAGAATTAAGTTCCAATAATTAAAAAAAAAAAAAGGTCTTATATTTGATTAAATCTAAAAAATAATTCGGGTGAGACTAAAATCCTAATATTCCAAATCGTGGGAATTGAAATAGCTTTTTTTTTTTTTCATTTTTAATGATAGGGACGAAATTCATAATTTACTCAGGTAAGACATGTACGTTTGAAGTGATAGAAATGAATGGGAAGGAAGGAAAAGAGATTCATTCCTACCGTTTGACCTGTCACCAAAAACTAATTTTCTCTCGTTTCCTTTTCATAAATACCCTAAACCCACATCCCCATAATCGGCATTGAAGCATTTCGGAAAATGGTTCTTGAAGCTGCGGTGAAAGCTGCGGTCGGTGCACCGGATGTAATCGGAGACTGTAAGTTCTTCTTTCACATTTCATGTTTACTGATTTGTTTGTTAATTAAATTTGCGATTGAGAGGGTAATTTAATTAATTTGTTTGCGTTGTTGCAGGTCCTTTCAGCCAGAGGGCTCTCTTAACTTTAGAGGAGAAGAAACTTCACTACAAATTGCATCTCATTAATCTCTCTGATAAACCCGCTTGGTATAAACCCTCTGCAATTAATTGAGTTAAACACAGTTTTTTAGAGTTTTCTTTAATTAAATATTATCATTATGACATATTTTATTATTTACCATTTTTAACCAATTTTTTAATTATTATGTGTCTTACCACTCATTTCAAATTCAATTTAATTGTTATTAAATCTATTTTCTTATTATTTTTTTAGTTTATTGGCTATTTTAAACTTTGAAGGGTTAATTTTTTTTTTTTTTTTTTAATAGATCAATATAAGGGGAGGTTTGTTATGAGATTTTCAAGTAGTATTTTGAATAAAATAAATCGTGATTCTAAATACTAATTTTAAATTCTCTTAAAAATTATTTTCAAACGAGCTTTTGACTGTGATTTAAATACTCAAAATAAATTTTTATTCTAAATATTAATTCTAAATACTATTAAAAACTACATTCAAATAAGGTTTTGACTACAATCATTGCTTCTAAATACTCAAAATAAATTCTCATTCTAAATACTAATTTTAAATACTCTTAAAAACTACATTTAAACAAGCTTTTAACTGTTATCATTACTTCTAAATACTCAAAATAAATCTTCATTCCAAAATACTAATTCTAGATACTCTTAAAATCTCAATCTAAGTATCCCTAGATATGTTGTGGATTATATTTATGTTGTTCTTTTTTCTATATGGTGCTCCTCGGAAGCTCGAGCCATTTTTACATCTTGCGCCTTTGTGCGTGTTGCACATTTTAAAGCACTGCCTACAAGTGAAATTAAATTTTAATTACAAAAGAAACGACTTGACAGACACTCGAACTCAAGGTCTCTTACTTAGATACCATATCGAGTAATAGAATATGAACTTGATTCTATTTCTCTCCAAAATCGATATATATATATATATATATATAATATGATTCATCGTTAAGGTTGCGTTGAATTGAACTAGTACCCAACTCGAGAATGGATCAAATCCAACGATAACTATAAAATCATAATTCAACCCAACTCTTATGGCTCGTAATTTGTGTTGATGATTTTTGTTATAGGTTCTTGGAAGTGAGCCCTGCAGGGAAAGTGCCGGTGGTGAAGTTTGAGGACAAATGGGTTCCTGATTCTGATGTCATTGTGAAGACTCTTGAAGACAAGTACCCTGAGCCTTCTCTTGTTACTCCTCCTGAATTTACTTCTGTGTAAGTTTTTAGTATGAAGTGTTTAGATAAATAGAGTAGTTAGGTGGCTACAAAAAAAAGTTAGGTTCCTCGGGAGGGGAGAAAATTTTTGGTATAGTCTTCGATAAGACTTGGGAGAGGCCTAGCTCTTTGGAATGACTATGAAATTGTATATTATTTTTTGTGTTGTTTATTTCGTGTATGTTAAAAGATTATCGGTGTCTTAACAGACTCCATTAAAAAAAAAAAAAAAAAAAAAAATTTGCTTAAACTAAGTGAGAATCTAGCTTACAAGTTTCTCCATCTCAGATGAAATGTTTAACAATCTTCTCTAAGCAATTGATAAGTTTAGTTGGTGCTATCATGAGAGAAAATAAAAGGCAATGAAAGGCCAAAACACCAAGCTTCCAATGTGGTTTTCTTGAATTAGTACTCTTTATTATATTATTATTTGTCTCAATAATATCACTTAATTCATTACTCCCATATGGGCATTAACCAGATTATTGTAATTGTGAAGGATTTCCTCAGCTTAATCACAATTATTTCTGTACTTTGGGTAATAGGGGATCAAAGATCTTTGATTCTTTTGTAAAATTCTTGAAGAGCAAGGACCCTGATGATGGTTCAGAGCAAGCTTTGGTTGAAGTGCTGAAGGAGTTCAACCAGCATCTCAATTCTCATGTAATGTGTAACACATAATATAAAAACAACTATTTTATAATGTTTATGATCTTATACTCTTTTTGATCATTTAATGTAATGTCACATGAATGCCAGGGTCCTTATGTTGCTGGAGATAAAGTAAGTGCTGTTGATTTGAGTCTGGCTCCAAAGCTTTACCATCTCGATGTCGCTCTCGGCCATTTTAAGAACTGGGCTGTTCCCAATGACTTAGCCAGTTTAATCACCTACAAAGAGGTTTAATTCAATCACATGTTTTTTAATTCAGTTTCTGGTTTATATTGGTTATTAGTTTTGTTTGTTCTTGGTTGGTTTATTCTCAACTAAACTAGAACCTGCTGTATTGCAGTGTGTGAGAATCATAGGATAAACTTTGTTCTAAAAATGATACCGGGTTAGAATTATGTTAATGTTTGAAGGACTCCCCACTTTTCTAAAGTGGGATAATGAGATCCTCAACAGACCTCCTCAAGATAATGTCTCTTTTTGGGTTCATCAATCTTGAATCGAATCTCAATTTTATTTTATTGGACCGAATACCCGTTTGGCTATGAGAAAAGTAGGTCACCTTGTCTTATAATGTGTTGAAGAATCATCAGCTTTTCAATGTGGGACAAATGGCCTTAAGGTGAGTATCTCCAACCTGTCGTGAAGATGGTGTTATATAGGGAAAGACCATCTTGAATTATATCCGAATTTGTGGATCGAAATAATACCCATTTTGACTCACTCGCTTGATTGGGTCTTCAGAATTGTTGGGATTAATAACTCGGAGTTCTGATACCATATTAGAAAATGTGGACATTTATATCAAAATCATTTGACAATAAGAAGAGTGACTCACCTTGTCTTATGAATGCTCTGAGGACTCTCCACTTTTCTAATTTGAAATAATGAGATCCTCAACAATTTTCTTGACGTTCAAATGTTATAATTGTGCCTAATGAATGGTTGATTTTGCAGTTGCTTTTTGCTCGAGAATCTTTCGTGAAGACGAAGGCTACTCCAGAACATATAATTGCTGGATGGGAGCCCAAGGTGAATCCTGCTTGAATCAGGAGATGTTTTAGTCCCTAATTTATACAAGTTTAATCTTGAGAATGGGACTACTTTCCTAGGTTGCTTATCATCTATCTATCTATCTATCTTCTTCTTCATCGTCGAGTCGGCTTCTGGCATAGAAATCTTTGATTCAGTACTCATTGTTGTTCAGAGATTTTCTGCTAAATATTATGTTCTTCGCACCTTTCCAATTTATGAATAAAATGTCATATTGTGAGTTTTGCTATGTACAACATTATGAGATTGCCACTCAATATATATAGTAAACCCAACCAAAAATACACTTGCCTTAGTAAACTAAAAAAATAACTTCCCAACTGTTATGAAGAGTAAATTTTCTTTTACGGTAGATGAGTCATACATTTTGTATATGCGTCAGTCTTAAGTGTGTTTGTTCGAGGATTTTATAGAACTATTTAAAATTAAGTTTTTACGATCATTCTATAAAAGTTTCATCCAAACGAGTTATTACTTATTAGTTTAGTATGTAGTTAACCACATAACCTGTCATTAGTTACACCAGTTGTCCATTCTGTTAAAGCCTTGTACACTGTATAAATACAATACCTTATGGGAAAATAATAAAACAAACTCTTCATTTTTCCAAAATCATTTTCAATATGGTATCAGAGCGATAAGCTCGTTTCCGCACCCCCTATCCTCTTCTTTTTTTTCTTTTCCCTTTCAGCCATGACAACACCAAATGAAGCTTCATCTTCAGTTCAAGAACCAGTCACGAATTCATCTGAGTTCACAAATAACCACTATTATCTACACCACAACGGCATTGCTCACACGATTCTAGTCTCAGAACTTTTTACCAGTGATAACTATGTCACTTCGAGTCGCTCAATGCTTCTTGGTCTCTCGATCAGGAATAAGATCGGATTTGTGAACGGAACCCTCACCAAACCCACCGGCACAATGGAACAAGCCTGGATTCGTAGCAACAATGTTGTAGTAGCTTGGATTTTGAATCGGTATCCAAAGAAATCTCCTAGAGTATTCTATTCAAAGAGTCAGAATACGAAATTTGGGAGGATTTGAAGCAGAGATTTCAGTGCCAAATTGGTCCAAGAGTTTTTCAATTGAAGCGAAGTCTTGCAACTCTTACCCAAGAACAATAATAAGTTACGACCTACTTCTCAAGATTAAAGGCGTAATGGGATGAGTACGTCACTTACCGACCACTATGCATATGTGGATTATGCACTTGTGGAGGACAAAAATCTGCTGAAAATTTTCTACGGTATGAATATCTCATAAAAATTTTAAGGGGACTTAACAAATCTTTTAGTACATCTCGATTCTCAAACTCAAATTCTTTTGACAGATCCGCCATTGACGGTAAGCAAGGCTTTCTCCTTGATAGTAAAGATGTCCACGGGATGGGGTGGAGGTGGGGAATGGCTTCCCCGTCCCTGATTCTAAAATCAATCCTCGTCCTTGCGACATTCACGGTTTCCTTTCGCGGGGATTGGGATCCCCGCAGGGATTTTTTTTTTCTTTTTTTTAAACATTTTTTTATGTAATGAATTCAAATAATTAAATATTTTTAAAGAATATCCATCAAATGTTAATTATATTTTACATTTTAAACAAAAATACTCATTTGAATATGTAATTTTGTCGGCATATATATATTTTATATAAGAAGTAAATGAATATTTATAAAGAAAAATATTTAAAAAGAAAAATATTTAAAAAGAAAAAAAAAATTGGAGCAAGGATTAGGGAATCGGGGACGGGGAAACAGTTCCCAGCCTAATTGGGGATTGCCCTGCCCCGCGAAAAAAATGGACATCTCTACTTGATAGTTCAAGAAGAGCAACAATGAAATGTTTTTCCACACAATCCAGAAATCGCTTTAGCAGTAACCAATTCGAAGATAAACAATTCTGGAACTAATTCAAAACTGCGGAAGGACAAAATATGTGCACACTCGGGTTTCTTGAGCCATACCATTGATAAATGTTACAAACTCCATGGATATCCACCTGGATTCGTGGAGCACACTTCGGCTAAACTATGACATTCAAGACTAGGACATTTATCCTACTCCAAATTAAATGTCTTACGAAATACACTACACATAAATGTTCCTTCCTCTTTACATTGTACACTATGTAGTGTATGTCCATTAGCCAAACAACGTAGGTTACCTTCATTTATCCTAACAAATTGTCCAAGCTTCCATTTGATTTAGTTCACACCGACATATGAGGGCCATACTCTACTGTTTCTCATTCCGATTATAAGTACTTTTAGACAATTGTAGATGATTGTACCCGATTCACTTAGACCTTCTTAATGAGAAATAAATCATTAGTATTGCATATTATGCCAAGTTTCTTTCAACTTGTTCGGACTCAATTCAATAAAACAATTAAGTGATTTCGATCTGACAATGCACCAGAACTCAAATTTGATAAGTTCTTTCAAGATCAAGGAGTGGTTCACCAATATTCTTGCATAGCACGACCAGAGCAAAAATGCAGTTGTCGAACGTAAACACCCAACATGTTTTAAATGTAGCTCGAGCATTATATTTTCAATCTAGAGTTTCTATCACATTGTAGAGTGAATGAATTCTAACTGCAACTCATTTAATCAACCATACTCCAGCACATACTTTCAAATGGAAAACACCTTTTGAGTACTTGCTCTACAATGAAACTCCAGACTACAAATCTATTCGAGTTTTTTGTTGCCTTTGCTTTGCCTCTACTTTAGCTGCAAATAGAACAAAATTCGATCAACGAGTTGTACCTGCTATCTTTGTTGGTTATCCCTTAGGTACAAAAGGCTATTGATTATTCAACATCAACACACGAGAATTTTTTATCTCTCGAGATGTAATCTTTCATGAAAGCATATTGCCATTTCATACAGTCACATTGAACTCAGACCAACCAGATTTTTTTTGGAGATATAGTCTTACAAAAAATATCTACTGTTGACTTATCTGCCTGATATAATGAATTGTCAATCTATCAACATTCCAACCTATGAATCTCTTGGTCAAGCATCAGAATCGCCATTTCCTCATCTCATTCATGTTAATCCTATTGCCAATTGTTCCAATCTGAATCTACTGATATATTACCCACAGAAACACCAAACATATCCACTGCTGCACCACCTAACTTACCTGATCCTTCATCATCCACTGAAATGCCAATGGTTCGAAAGTCTACACGAACCCATAAGAAACCATCTTATTTGCGTGACTATCATTGTGCCTTGTTGACAAAAGTGCCCATCATCAAAACATCCATTAAATACCCTATCTGCTAATACCTTAACTCCAACAAACTCTCATCAAAATTCTATACCTTCAGCACAACTGTATCAACTACTTATGAACCCCAATTCTATCACCAAGCCCTCCTCTATGATCACTGGAAAACAGTTATGGCAAAAGAATTACTTACTTCATAAACAAATGGAACTTGGAGTATTGTTCCCCTACCAAAGAACACAATCATTTGGTGCAAATGGGTTTATCGAATCAAATATAAGAGCGATGGCTCCATTGAGCACTACAAGGCACGTCTAGTTGCAAAAGGTACACTCAACAAGAAGGTCTTGACTATATGGAAACATCCTCACCCGTTGACAAGCTAGTCATTGTACGTGTGTTACTTACACTAGATGTTTCCCATAAATGGACCATTATCCAACTAGATGTTAACAATGCATTCTTGCATGGTGAATTGGATGAAAAAATCTTTATAGACCTACCACTAGGTTATAAACCAAAGAATAATTTAAATCAAGGAGAGAATCTTGCTTGTCGTCTTCATAAGTCTTTCTATGGCCTGAAACAAGCTTCAAGGCAATGGTATTCTAAATTCTCAGACACTCTTCTATCTCTCGGTTCAGTCCAAGTCTAACTATTCTCTCTTCACGAAAAGACAAAGCTCTACCTTCCTCGCTCTTCTCGTTTATGTAGACAATATCATCTTAACTGGAGTAAACCATTCACTCATTAAAGAAGTACAATCCCTACTACACACCCATTTCAAATTGAAAGATCTAGGAAATATTCGATTCTTCCTTGGCCTAGAATTGGAACGATCAACTCAAGGGATATATCTTTCTCAATGAAATTATGTCTTACAAAACATAGAAGAAGCTAGTCTACTAACTGCAAAACCCGAGTACACACCCATGAATCCACATCTCAGGCTTTGTCAGACTACTACCGATGCATTACTAGATATTTCTGCATATCGAAGACTGATTGTGAAACTATTATATTTAACAATATTACGCCCTGACATCACGTTTGCAGTAAACAAATTGAATCAATTTGTTGCTCAATCGTCAAAGGAACATTTAGCAATTGCACACCATTTAATCAAGTGCCTCAAAGGTACACCTACTCAGGGCATCTTATTAAAGACATCATCATCCTTTCAACTTTCACGCATTCTCAGATTCTGAATGGGCATCTTGTCATGACACAAGACAATCTACCACTGGATATTTTATCTTCCTTGGAGACTCTCTCATCTCTTAGAAATCTAAGAAACAAACAACTATTTCACGAACGCCTGCTGAAGTTGAATACCGTGCATTGGCACACACTGCTTATGAACTTGTTTGGCTCTCATCCTTGTTAAAAGACCTCCAAGTTAACACTCTCACAACTGTACTATATTGCGATAACCAAGCAGCACTACACATTGCTCCAAATCCAATTTTCCATGAGCATACGAAGCATATTGAACTTGATCTTCATTTCGTTCGAGATCGCATCTTAGCAGGATTACTCAAGCTACTTCCCATCCGCAGTTCTGCTCAACGTGCAGACATGTTCACGAAAGTGTTACCTCCCCCAATAGATATACTCTTATGTCCAAGATGGGCATCTTCAATATTTGTTGCCCACCTTGAGGGGAGTTAGTTTAGTTGGTAGTTAACCACATAACCTCTCATTAGTTACACCAGTTGTCCATTCTGTTAAAGTCTTGTACACCGTATAAATACAATACCTATGCGAAAATAATAAAACAAACTCTTCATTTTTCCAAAACCATTTTTAGTACTACTATAATTATTTTTTATAACTACCTAATATAACTTTTTATTTCTAATCACTCAAAATAATCACTCTACGATTTTGCAAACAACCATAAAATAAAGGCAATGTATATATGACAACAAAAACATGATTTAATTGACATATAACGTGTATTTATGATAAAAGTAAATTATAAAATTCAAAATTTTATATTTGATTATTGTTAAACTAATAAAAGAATCCAGAGCTTGTAGAGAAAACAAAGAATATAGGGATAAACTTTTAAATATAACTAATAAGAATATTAACAACATATAACGAATAAGAATATAAACAACATATCTAAAAAAAGAAGGAATGTTGACAGCACAACATCTCTAAAAATGACTAATTAATATATATATATATAAATAAAAGATTCATGGCATCCAATGACATCAAATTACTTAAATATAAGTTTGCTATAAGCTAGTTTATTATTGTTTTAAATATTAAAATATGAGTATTTAAACATTTTTTCAGTTAATTAACAATGTAGTGAGTGTAACTCATTATTATTATAGTTACACATTAATATCTTTGGAATTAATATAACAGTGAAAATATAACTTGAAAATAAACACAAAACTAATTAACCTATAAAATAATTTAAAGTTAACAAGAAAATAGTTTAAAATTAACAAGAACATAGATTAAATGCCAAAATCAGTTCAACTAAAACTGATTGACATATACTAAAAGTTCAATTTTTACCTTTGAATACTAAACAAAAATAAAATATATATATATATATATAAATTCAAGTGAAATAATGTATGACTTTTCCTTTGCAAAAATAACGATATATAACATTTTAATTATGAGATTACTTCAAATCTCTAATCTAAAAATGTTATAAGCAATACTACCCAATTAATGCGTAGGCAAGTTTTGATCAAATGTTATTAATTTTAAAGATATAAATATTTTATTTTGAAGTTTATTTTATTTTATTTTATTTTATTTTTATTTTTAATTATAATGGAAGATTGAAAGAAATTTCAAATTTGAGATCATATTAAAGTTGATTGAGAGTAAGTAATTTAATGACCAAATTTCAGATCATATTCGAAACAACATAGCTCAACTTTCTTTTCTCAAACTTTCTCTTGAAAACGAATCCTCCATCTTATCGATCGATGTCAGAGTCAAAATATTCGGAAATGGGTTGAAACCTTTTGGAGAGAGCTCACAACTTCGTTTTATACCCAAACTCCCACGCTCACCCGCCACGTTCATCCTCAGATTCTTCTGTGATTCCCAGTTTCAAAGGTTCCTGCTCATTTAGTCAGAAAATGGCAATTGAAGTTGCTGTCAAAGCTGCTGCTGGTGCACCCGATGTTCTTGGAGATTGTATGTTCTTCTATCCCTCGGCAAAAGTTTGTTCGAGCTTTTTTTTTTCTTACAATTTTTCAATTGGGGGATTATTTTCTTGGGTTTTTGCTTGCAGGTCCTTTCACCCAGAGGGTTCTTTTGACGTTGGAGGAGAAGAAAATTCCTTACGAATTGCATCTCATCAATTTATCAGACAAACCCAGTTGGTAATTTCTCAAAATTCTGCTTGTATTTCGAATATTGCATTTGGGTTGCTAGAGAAAGAGGGATTTATGAAAATGGGGTTCTGTTGATTGTTAATGATTTTGGAAGGTTCTTGGAAGTGAGCCCAGAAGGGAAGGTGCCAGTGGCGAAGATTGAAGAAAAATGGGTCCCTGATTCTGATGTGATTGTTGGGATTCTTGAGGAGAAATTTCCAGAGCCTTCTCTTGTTACTCCTCCTGAATTTTCGTTTGTGTAAGCCATTTTCCTTTTTGGTTTGATTTATTGTTTGTTCCATGTCTGAGTATGTTTCTGTTGTTTAGTAGTGTTTACTGTTTACAAGAATTCAGATCAGAAATACCACTTGCCTTTGTGTTTTTTTTTAGATTACAACAAATTGGGAATGGGGATTCCAACTCGTTATCTCATGGTTCTTGGATGTACATTGATGCCGCTGAGCTATTGCTCTTTTGGCACTTGCCTTTGTGTTTGATATGTACACAAATTATTCTTTGGTTGTGATATAATTGTGCTCTTCTATTTACTCTGGCTCATAGGGGATCAAAGATAAATGGTGCTTTTGTAAAATTCTTAAAGAGCAAGGACCCGAATGACGGTTCAGAGCAGGCTTTGCTTGAAGCGTTGGAGGCGTTGGATGGGCATCTTAAGGCTCACGTATGTGTTGAATATATGGAAGAACTATATTTAAAGCATTTTTTTTTATTTTGCTCTTTTCATTTTAGGCAATGCTATGTGGTGCCAGGGTCCTTATGTTGCTGGACAAAAAGTCACTGCTGTTGATTTGAGTCTGGCACCAAAGTTGTATCAGCTTGATATTGCTCTTGGTCATTTCAAGAAGTGGATTTTCCCTGAAAACTTAACTATTTTATCTGAATACAAAGAGGTACAATTTAGTTCCCGTTGTATACTTTGTAAGCCACTGTCAGATTTATATTTGTTATTAGTTACTTTTTTTTTCCCCCTCTCTGCTTAGACTTCGCTAGCTTCTTAGTTTACCTGCAGTTTGAAATCTATTGCTCTCAAGCTCAACTCAACTAAACTTGAACATGGGGGAAATGGGGCGTGTGTATGACTTATAGAGAATAACTTTGTTCTTCTTTTAAGCATAGACTAGCAGGTTCAATGTAACTACTCACACTAAACTTAGTTTGGTATGCACAAGTGGAATATAACTATGACAGGTGAGGACGAGAGTTCATGTAGTTTCTTGGAGATCTGAATTATTGGGATCGATGTTTGTTTTAAGCAGAGCAATTAAAGAAGGGAAAGAATAGAAGGGGCAGGAGGGGGCAGCTTGGGTGGAATAATGTACAATGGATGCATTATAGGATGTTATGATCAAATGTTGTTGAGATTGATTTTGCAGTTGCTTTTTGCTCGAGAATCTTTCATGAAAACGAAGGCAGCTCCGGAACATATAATTTCTGGTTGGGAGCCCAAGGTGAATGCTGCTGCAGAACATGTGATTTCTTGTTCGGAACCCGAGGTGAATGTTGCATCAACTAGGACATGTGTTTCATCCCAACTTATGAAGTATTCGATGTTTATAGTCATCTTAAGCATTTGATTGTTATTGCTAGGCTATTGAGGTTGCTGTCAAGGGTGCTGCTGGGGCACCTGATGTTATTGGAGATTGTATGTTATTCTTTTCCTTTCATCTCATATCATTCTCCTCAGCCAACATTGGGTTTGAGTTTTTGTTAATTTTGCTTTTGGGTGGCTCTTTTTTTGCAGGTCCTTTCACCCAGAGGGTTCTCTTAACATTGGAGGAGAAGAAAGTTCCATACAAATGCCATCTCATCGATATGTCCAACAAACCGAGTTGGTAATATCTTGAAACTTGGCTTGTATTTTAGCTCATTTGGGTTAAAAGAGAATGAAGGTATTAACTTCAAGCAAATGGGGATGTGCGGATTGTTAACGATTTTTGCAGGTTCTTGGAAGTGAGCCCAGAAGGAAAGGTGCCAGTAGCGAAGATTGATGACAAATGGGTTCCTGACTCCGATGTCATTGTGGGGATTCTTGAGGAGAAGTATCCAGAGCCTTCTCTTTTGACTCCTCAATTTTCTTCTGTGTAAGGCTTTTTCCATGGTTTGATTTTATTGCTCATTCCATGTCTGCATAGATTTCTTTTAACATTTGAAGCTTGTGCTTTATTTGCTTTCCTTTCACTTTTTGTCGAGTAGTGTTTTCATCAATGCAGCAGATTTGAAGTGCCACTTGTCTTTGTGTTTGTTCGATGTTTCGATCTTCTTGTCTCGCTGACTTCTTATTGTCCCTTATTTTAGCAGAATGGTTGGTGCAGTTGTTACTAAGTTTGTCTTGTAATTTGAAAGCCATGTTTCTTTTTCTTCATATGGAAACGGAGATAAAAACACTTGCATTCTTTTTTTGGAGTTCAATAACATTTGAGTGTGGAAGATTCGAACCGATAATCTCTTAGTCATATATTTTACATTAGTTGAGCTATATTCATTGTTAACATTTAACTTATTTGCTTGAAGTAATACGTACAAAAGTTCTTTTTTCGTTGAAGCTATCAAGGTGAATTGTCCCAAATCATTTTATTCCAAAGTTCTTACTTAGCCTCATCTTGAACTAGTTAGAATTAAGGTTTTATTTTAAATGTTTAAACTAGTAAGCTTTGCAAAACTTGCCCTTAATCTTTAACTGCATTGTGGAAGAAATAAAGTCATGATACTTTTTCTGAATTCCTCAAAGGAAGCTTCTGAATTTGGTCAACATTGGTGCAATGCGAAACAAGAATTTGCTAGCGAATTAGGCCGTGAAATAACATATTGAGATTGTACCGACTATTCGCGGTTTGGTCAAGATTATAACTGCGATGCCTTTCCTCAATCAAATCATCAATCATGCTTTGGTTCTGACACAATTGTACTCTTTTTACTTTGGCTCATAGGGGATCAAAGATAAATGGTGCTTTTGTTAAATTCTTGAAGAGCAAAGACCTGAATGACGGTTCAGAACAAGCTTTGCTTGAAGAGTTGAAGGCGTTGGATGAGCATCTGAAGGCTCGTGTATGTGTGTCAAATATAATGAACCACTATATTGAAGAGTTTATGATTTTACTCCTCATTTTTTGCCAATGTCATGTGGTGCCAGGGTCCTTATGTTGCTGGAGAGAAGGTTTCTGCTGTTGATTTGAGTCTGGCACCAAAGTTGTACCATCTTGATGTTGCGCTCGGCCATTTCAAGCAGTGGATTTTCCCGGAAGACCTAACCAGTTTATCCGAATACAAAAAGGTATGGAGTTGTTTCAGTGAGCGTATGGCATGGCATGACATTACCACTTTTTTTGGTAATATCAATGAGCGTCTGGCTAACTTGCGCACACTTTGACTAATTTCACCAGACAATCATATGACTTACTACATGACAAAAAATACGTAGGATATGAGGTGGCTTCCAAGATCTTCTTAACCATTAGGTCAACCCGTGGTTTTTAGCTTAGTACCGAGTTTATATTTGTTATTAGGCCAACCCATAATGAAAAGGGTGCTTGGCCCAGGGAAGAAAATAGAGAGGGGCGGTGGATAATTGTACCATGGATGCATTATAGAATATGCTCTGATCAATTGTTATCGGGTGGATTGTTGATTTTGCAGTTGCTTTTTGCTCGAGAATCATTCATGAAGACGAAGGCGGCCCCCGAACACGTGATTTCTGGTTGGGAGCCCAAGGTTAATGCTGCATGAACCGGAAGACGTTTTCGTCCCAATTTATGATCCTCGTTATTAGGAATGCCTATCTATTAGGAAATACTCTGTTTCTTATTATTCTGTTCATCTGTTTTTATTTATCAATTCCATTTTGATTGCTGTTCTATATACTTGAAACTTACTTCACAAGTGATGATTATTCTCTTGATTTTCACTCAAACGAAACTCGACTGAATCTCTATAGTTGGTCGAGTTATCGGTACCTAAACTTATACCGACTCGAATTTGGTAGCTTCAACTTCCAACTCCATAATCATTTCACAACCAGCTTGACAACCAGCTTTTCCTCGAGTTGTTTCTTTTATTTCCCTAGTTGATTATTTTTATTGCAAAAATTGAGAGTTTCTATCTCATACTTATTGCAAAGTAAAACTTGAAACGAGCTTTAGTTGTATCTTCTTTTTTCTTTTCTCTCTTTCTTATGTTCAACCCTTCGGATCATATTCGAAACCGTATGTAGAAACTCTCTTCCTTTTTTTTGTTTTTGTTTTTTTTTTTTTTTTTTTTGAAATGGAATCTCTCATCTTTTTTTACTTCACAATTTTCTTGCACTTGTGTAAGGCTCAATTTTTTTTTTTTTTTTTTTTTTAATAAAATGCTGAAGAATTTTGAACCTCTATTAGTAATTTTTTTTTTTTTAATAATATTAATTTTGAAGAGTATTGGTGTTGTTTATAAGAATTTGGTAGTAAATAATTTCCGAACATGAATAATAATTATGGAGAATCAAGAATGAATGTCTTCAATATAAAGTAGCCGCTTATTCAAGAATTAATATTTAAAATGTAAAATATAATTGAAATTGGATGAATATTCTTTAAAAATTATTTAATTATTTGAATTTATTACTTAAAAAATATTTAAATATATATATATATAAGTTAAAAAATTCCGAACGGAGATCCCTGATCCCCGTGTAGAGAAATATGAATTTCATGGGGACATGGATTGATTTTGAAACCAGGAACGAGGACAGAAAAGTCATTTTTCAACTCCGCCCCATGGACATCTTTGGAAGGCTGAGAATCAAAAAAAAAGATTATTTATGTTTAGGTAAATGAAATAATTAAGAGAAAATAAAATAATGGGTATACGAGAGTGAAAAATAGTTATTGTTATCGAAAAAATAAAAAGTTCTTTTTTTTAAATACAAATTGAGAAAGAATGACAACAACCTTACGGTACTACTCTTATATATAATGGGTAATTTAAATGCAGGTTTGAATTTTGAAAATATTTGTTAAGAAAATGGATAGTAATATTTAAGAATTTAACTTTTAAAAACTTATATAAAAATACTAAATAATTATCATTATATCAATAATTCAATAGCTTAAAGTATAGAAGGACAATTTTATTTTCTCTCAAAATTTAGAAACGTATTAAACTTTTCAATATCCAAAAATAGCCCACAATCTTCCAGATGAAAATTGTGCTAATTTTGTCCCTCCTTTCTTTTCAAACCTTTCAACTTGCTTTATGTATTTAACAGAAAAATAAATAAATAAATAAAAAAAGATTCTTACCGTGAATTTTAAGAGTATTTAGAATTAATATTTGAAATGAATATTTATTTTGAATATTTAAAAGTAATAATTGTATTTAAAAACTTTGTTTGAATGTAAGTTTTAAGAATATTTAAAATTAGTATTTATAATTAAAATTTATTTTAAATATTTAGAAGTAATTATTAAAGTCAAAAACTTGTTTTGAGGTAGTTTTTAAAAGTTATTAATATGAGCATTTATTTTAACTATTTAAAAGGGATTACAATCAAAATCAGGTTTAGATATAATTTTTAAGAATATTTTGTAAATACTAATTTCAAATACTAGTCTAAATACTCATATCCAACATCCCTAAGTAATTTAACATAAAAATAAATAAATAAAAGATTCTAAGTAATTAATTTAACAGAAAAATAAGATAAATCAATCAAGAGTAAGTGATGTCATCACTCTTAACCATCAGTAATCAGAAGTTTTTTTTTTTTTTTTTTTTGAGTAAAAATTAGGGAAAAATCAATCAAGGTTATCATTTTTAATTAATGAATAATTTTTCTTTTAAGATTTGTTAACTATAAATTAGGAGATGAGACCAAAAATCCTATTTAAAAGACACCGTATTTTCAAATAAATAAGTATCAAATACTGATAAGTGGTATTGAATTGAATTACCAATGAAACCAAGTGTCACCCACTCTTGATTTTTTTTTAAGAATTGAAACATAGTTCATAACAGATTAACTGACTATTTTCCAACCCTAAATAATGTTGTACTCTAAACTATTTTCCAAGATAATTCTCAATCAGGAAATAAAAAATAAGAATAGGGGTCAAAATCAAAGGGAACTTTCAGAAATGGTCCGAATAGCAATTACAACAAAAGTATATAAGAGAAGTGGAACCCAGTGGATAATGGATTGGTGCGGGTGTTGGAGTTGCATACGCAACTACTGATGATACATGTTTTATATATATATATATATTTCCTCATTTTCTATATTTAATTTTTGAAAAATACTGTTTTATCATATTATTATTTTTGAAATCTTAGATTTGTGAATTTATTTATTTATTTATTTTTATACACTTCTCTGCTTCCACTGACAAAATGAGCTATTAAAACTGTCTCATTCTTTGGTTTGCTGCTCTATTTTCTTCTAAAATTACCAAAGAAATTTAAAGCCATTCAGACAAGACAGAAATAAAACCATTTACAGTACCCCAATCAATATTGTTGCAGTTTTACAACTACACTTTACCACACAAAACATGTAGAGTTGAAGAAAGCACCATGTTTGCCTTGTTCTAAGAGTGGGCATGTGCATGCTCTGGTTTATGCTTGTACTCGTAATCGAGATGAACAAAGGCTCTTTCGATCTCTGGTAAGAGCTCGAGCTTTTCTTGCAGCGATTCGCCAATGTCATGTGCCTCTTCCAACGGCATGTCTCCGGGCAGGACGATATCAACCTCGACGAAGTAGTGTGACCCAAATGTATATGCTCGGACTGTGTCAATGTGTTTGATGGCTTTGTGATGGTTCCAACATAGGTAGGTTAGTTTCTGTAGATACTCGGGGGCAGCTGATCTTCCAACGAGTGAGTTCACGTTTTCTAATACCGTCATTGACCAGGTGCGAATGGTGTATAAGGCTAGCTGCAGAAGTTCACAGAGATCACGAGTAAACTTGGGCAACTTCTACAAAGTTGATACTATCAGAAACTAAAATGAAGCACAAGAACTGGTTTAACAAATCCAAGTATATGTACTATTTTGATCATAAGGACCCTGGGTTTTTTTTCTATTTGTGAGTGACCAGATTATGCGTAACTCCTCTATTCTTACGGAATAACCGTCTGACCCTATTGTATTTAGTTATCAAAAAAAACTCATAGGAAGTTAATTCTTAGGTGATCACCGTGAACTGATTCATAATCTCTTAGTTCTTCAAGACCCTCATGACTATTAGAACAATCCATAAGTCTCTTATTTTTCAACCTACCCTAAATGTAATAAGGGTGGGTTTATGGTGATCCAGAAAATTTCATTCTAAAAAATATGCATAAGATGTTCAAGAACTTAATTATAATCCATAACTTAATTATAATCTCTTAGCTCTTCAAAGACTCTCATGATTAAGAGGAAAATCCAAGATTCCTTTATTTTTCAACTTGCCTAAAATGCAAGTGTTTATGGAAACCCAGAAAATTTCATTCTCAAGGAGTCATAATAGCATAAGAAGTTCAATAACTTAATTATAATTCAGAACTTAATCATAATCTCTTAGTTCTACAAAGACACAATTCATGGTTCTCTTATTTGTCAACCTACCCAAAATGTAAGGGTTTATGGTGACCCAGAAAATTTCATTCTCATGGGGTCATATATACATAAGAAGTTCAATAATTTAATTATAACCCACAACTTAATTATAATCTCTTAGTTCTTCAAAACCCTCACTATTAGGACAATCCATGAGTCTCTTATTTTTCAACCAACCCAAAATGTAAGGGTTCTTCGTGACTCAGAAATTTTCATTTTCAAGCGGTCATATATGCAGAAGAAATTCAATAACTTAATTATAACCCAAGACTTAATTATAATCTCTTAATTCTTCAAGACCCTCATGACTCCAAGGATAATCCATGATTCTCTTATTTTTCAACCTACCAAAATGTAAGGGCCAGAAATTCTCATTCTCAAGGGGTCATGTATGCATAAGAAGTTCAAGAACTTAATTATAACCAACATGCACAATAAAATAATTATGCTATTAAGAAAGTTTCAGTATCAGCGAATATGCATACTAATGTCTAATGTTAACATACAACAACAGCAAGCAATAGATTCAAAATGTTGGGTAAAATGTAAGCAATACGGAGAAGATAAACTCACAATAATAGCTCCAAGAGGGTCCATCCAGCCATCTATATAATTAGCGAGGAGTGCAGCGACAAGGCCGATCGAATTGGTGACCACATCAAAGAAATGATCTTGTGCATAGGCTTTGACAATCTCGTTGGTGAAAGTGCGGCAATAAACGACCAAGAGTAGTTTCACCAAAGTAACTGAAAGCATAATGCCCACGATCCATTGCTCTTGCTCCTTAGTTAAGCTGAACGCAGAATCCTGAAAAAAGAGTAAGAAAAAATGTAAAGAAAATAGATGTCAAACCTTCTGAACAGTGTGGAACCAAAATCTAGTCCACTATCTAGGAACACAACTTTTCTGCTTGACGGAAAAACAAGGGGGAATTTCACAAGAAAAAGAAAAGGATAATTCTGTAAATACATACATCTGATAATAGAGTTCGAATTGATTCCAATATTATCTGTAATCCAAGAGTCGCCATGACAGAGGCAAAAACAAGAATACCCTGCATTTGAACAAAAAAAAAATATATATATATATATATAAGTCCTCTAGTAGTGACAGCATCATCGTAAATAATTATTTACTTGAAAGAAGAAAAAAAACCAATATTGATGGATGATAGAATGGAACGAGTTTCTATTCTACTTGCTTGCCTGAGCACAAATTCAAAATTATAAAATATAATAAATTCAGAGTCCATAACTACAATAGTGTGGACTAATGATAATGATCAGGAGGGTGTTGAAAAATTAAATTCTTACAAATTTTTTTGACATGTCTAA
Source organism: Cyclanthera cordifolia (assembly GCA_037832605.1). NCBI lineage: Eukaryota > Viridiplantae > Streptophyta > Magnoliopsida > Cucurbitales > Cucurbitaceae > Cyclanthera > Cyclanthera cordifolia. Next base: position 7,738,527 of record JBBMEG010000003.1, read on the forward strand.
TGAAAATAATCTAATAATCAACCCAAACACTCACTAATATTCAAAAAAACCAAGATTTCCTTTTTCTTTCGTTGCAAATGGTCAAAAAGGAAACTAATTGATGTAAAGTTGGTGGGCTAACTAGGATATAGAACCAGCAAGCCCAGTTTTAGCAAGATTGTGAGTTTATCCATTCAACTCACTTCAAAAATAAAATTATAATATAAATAAATAAATAATATACAGCTCATAAAAGACGTGGCAAGAGATAAAATGTCAGACGTGTTACACCCCAGGTTTGTCCCATTGGACCAGCCGAGTGGAATAAGATCACCCCCCACCCCCTACCCCGTTTTCTAGACACATCTTTCATTGCAGCCTAGCCATCGTTGGGTCTCTCTTAGATCACATTCAAGAACTGAGAGCCTGGACGTGAATGTCTGCTTGTGCAGGATCAGTAGAGGTATGCTAAAAAGACTAATCTATTTATTGATTTCAAGATCCATTATTAAGGTTTAGAAAAAGCTACTTACAGACTACATATACTTGAGTGCCAAAGTCCAACTGTAATAGGTTTGCAAAACGCAAGGCAAAATTGTTCAGAATTTAAAGAACATCCAGATCCATTCCCCGTTTCCTTAAATTCCATTTGACAGAAAAAATACTTGTTTTTGTTTTTCTCTAACTGTATTATGCTTGTGGCTAAAATAGATCAACCACATTTTTTTTACTGCTTTTGAATGTCAATCGGGCTAAATTGATCGTAGTACTGTAGCAATTGAAAGGAATAACTGTGCTCTAGTGAATAATTATGGAAGTAAATGACAAGTTGAAACACTTTTCATTCATGCACGTGGTAAGTGAAATTGCATAGCTCAGAAACAAATATAGCTAAAGAAGCAATCCAGGTTCTGCCGGCTTATAATCTGTTTTAGAAAAGTATGTACAAGAGGCAGAATCAGATTTTAAGGCAACGAGACTTTTTAAGAACAAAATAAAGGATTTCTAAGCCCGCTTGATCATTTTATTTTTCATTTTTGATTTTTAAAATTTAAACTTATATTACCCTTTGAGTAAATATATGAATCCTAATCAAATTTCATAAATCAAAATAAGTATTTGGAAGTTTTCAAATTTTTGTTTTGTTTTTAAAACACAAGTAAGATAGAGACATCAAAGTCATGAAAATTATGTGTCGTAGTTCGTAAACTTAAATTTCAAAAACAAAAAATAACAAACAAAATAGTTATCAAATACGTAGGGCATTCAAATATAAGGAGTTTTATGGATGACTCGATGGCAGTAAGCTGCTTACAGCGGTATAATAAGAATCAATAGATAAATGACAAACCAATAATAGTTGTTTCTTAATCAAACCTAGTTAACCATAAACTTTAACAAAGCCAATATTAGGGGAAAAAAAAGGTTAAGAACACAAGTTTCAAGACAAGTCCATGATCAAAGATGCAGTTGCATAGGTAAAACCGTTGAATTATGTAAATCACCAACCTATCCAAAAATTTAAGCGGTTAGATTGAAGTATATTTAATTATGTCAACTAACAAAAACACATATTTATATGATCATTTTTTTCACCATTGCAAAGAGTAAAGAGGAGGAAGTTACAAGAGTACTGACCAAAGGCTGCATACGTTTTTTGCCGATAGGATACCGGTACGGATTTGGTGTTTGCATGGAAAATGCAGTGAACCATAGGATGAAACCAGATAAAAGATCAAGAAGTGAATCCAGTGTGGAAGCAATTATAGCTAGGGAACCACTTCTGATAGATGCATAGATTTTAGCTATAAACAGAACCATATTGGCAACATTTGATATTCTGATAGCAAATGTTTCACTCTTTGCTAAATTTTCACGTTCTTCCTGCCACCAGTCAGCATAAACAAAATTTAGTTTTGACTTTTGAGCAGTGAAGATTATCCTTTTCATTAAGAAAATCGTAGAAGTACAGAACAATATTAACCTTAGACATTCCAGGAACATAACCACGATCAGTTAAGGCATCCATTTCATTAAACCCCTCGAGCATTTCTACTTGCTGCTGGTAGTACTCAGCTACATAATCTTCAGGAGCTGAATTCACCAAAAAAAATGTCAAGATTCAAGATTAAAATATGAAGCATTTAGGATCTCCTTTCTTTATTTTCTTCTTCCTGCATAAATTGATATCTAGCTATGATCTCTGCCAATTACAAATTATACAAAATGGTTATAGCTATACAACAGATACATGAAGACCTACACATGCTTTTACAAAGGCAATATGCAGGAACAAACTAGCAACAAAAATATGAAACCGAAAATATTGAGCAGCTGCTGCTCAACTTTCTAGTCCATAACCAAAGACCTCAGAACTTGAGAACTTAAATAGGAAAAGAAATATATACACTAAACTGTAAGAATCAATCAACCACAATTTTAAATTCTCCAGCTTCCAGTTCAGGCCCTAGAAATAATGAAATACATATTCTCCTCACCAAATTTTAAATTCATCCAACGAATGATTATGTCAATAGCTCATTAAATACATAAAATAAATCAAAGGAAACCCACAATCCCCTTTATTGAACGCAAAAATAATCCAGCGACGAACAAACAAAATCTGACGAAAATAGAAAATCCCACTATCACAGGACAGAAATTAAAGAAAGTGGCGAAGTGCCAGAAGAATCAATACTCCAAACAAACAAAAAAAAAAATTAAACGAATATATGCAGCAGCTACGCTAAAAGCAAATAAGTAATCGAGAAAACAACAACACAATACACGAAAAGGAATATTTCTAGTAAAGAACAAGGCAGCATGACCATAGAATACGATATTGACAAAACAAACACGGATCGTAACAAAAAAGAAGAACAATCGTCAATCAACAAAGGAGGAAAAGGGATGTGGAAATTACTCAAAACCCCAAGGCAATCGTGGAGGGCTCGAGAGGGTTTCTTCTCCTTGTGTTCTGGAGAGAGTTGAATGCCGTCGAAGTTCAACCGCCATGAGAGGTCGCCGGCGCTGGATTGGAGCAACAGGGAGCTCTCCTCGTCGGTCTCGATTGCAACGACGGGCTGCACCATTTTCCTGCTGCGATCAGTGAAAATGCCCGAAATGTAACAATGGAGGAATCGAGAGAAGGAGGAAGAATAAGAGAGGAATTTCTGGTGGTGTAGAAGGTAAATTTAACACGAAATTGAGGGCATTTCGGCAAATTAGAAGGTTCGTTTGTTCACTGTTGTGATGGAGTCTTTTGAAAGCGTACGATAATTACGAATCAGTGAATGCAAAAAAAAATAATAATAAAAAAAAAAAAAAAACTATTATTATTATTTGTTTCCGAAAATAAAAATTCCTCGTGTATGGCTCCACTGCTTTCATTTTAATTTTAAATTTCGGATTTGACCCAAAAAAAAAAAAAATATATATATATATATATATATACACGAATCTTTTTTAATTTTTTATTCTTACTAAATTAGTAACTTTTTGTGAGTGGAATTTGGAACTGCCGCATTTTAGAGCAACGGATTCTTTACAATACTTTTTAAAAATTTTGTATTCATGTAATTTTAAATGATATTTGATAAGCCTCAATTATGGAAAATACCCTAAATTATGGGGGAAATGCACATGAATTTTGCAAAATTTTCAAAAATGCCCTTGTGTTATCAAAGTTTTAAAAATATCTTTACAGTTAAATTTTGATAAAAATAGTTATCAAAAATATCTCCAAATTTTTAAAATGTTTCAAAATTATTTTCGATATTAAAAAAAATGTTAAAAACATCATCGTCAATAATTTTTAGATAAAAAATATTGCATTTTTATTTGTACTTTGTGTTTGACCTTTCAAAAAAAGAATTAAATTTTACTTATACTAAAAAAAAATTATTCTTTATGTCTTAAAAATATAATTTTTAAGTTTTGAATAATATATGTGATCGATACAATGTTGTTAAACAATTTTCAAAATTTATCAGCGTAATCATCATTCATAATTCTTCAAAGTCTCAAACGAAACTACAAAATTAAGGTAGAGTTTGATGTTTTTTTTTTTAATTTAAGATTATTTTTACTCTAATTATCAAAAAAAAAAAAAAATCAAAATTTCTTGAAAGTAGAGGTGAATTCTAACCTAATTTCAAAGGTGTGGATCTCGGCATAACAAAACGCCCTATAAAAATCTTGATCCTAATTTCACAAGCGAGATAAAAGCTAAGACTATTAGTTAAATTTAAGAAAATTTAGTATGAATTGACATTTTAGTAAATTCATTTCAATTTAAAAAATAAAGTTTAATACGGCAAAATTTCGTATATTATTATTATTATTTAGGTTGACTTTAATTTCCATGTGAAAATAATAACCATTCAGAAAATATATATATATATATATATATATATATATATATATATATATTTGTCTTTTACGGCATGTTTGATGTGGTAGGAAGGGTTGGAAAGGAGAAGAAATATATCTATTTTTATTGTTTCTTTACCCATTTTCATCACATCAATCACTCATTTATTTATATTCTAAATAAAATGACATTGTTCATGACCACTGGCCACCGAAGATAAAATGACATTACTCCTTTGACATCAAAACTCATTCATAATAACACTAGCCAAAATCATTTATTTTCAAATTTATTAAAATTTATTAATAATACACAAAATTACTTGAAGTGAATTGTTACAATATATTAAATATTTTGATCGAGTTCAATTAATAGATCCGATCAATCAGTATTTATCTCGATTAATTTATTTAATGAGCATAAATATGATTTTTTTTTTTTTTTTTTTTTTTGCATTAAATCCGGACAGTACAGAATCAAGATATGTAATGCTCGGATTTGGCCCTACTACCTTTTTGGACTAAAGATTTTTTTATGGAAGAATATATAAAGTGTGAGTAAGGTACATGGAAGCATCGTGGATCTCTGTTTCCCTGGTTCGTTGGATATAAGAAATTAAATATAAGTCGTTAGATCGAGAGGTCTGTTTGGTTGGGCCCACTGGAGATTTGTTTTCGTTATTTTATTATTGAAAAGAAGGCGGCTAATATTTGTGTAGGGTAGGGCCTTTCTTTAGTGGGAATGCGTTTGGTTACGTGGATTGCAATACTAGTTGAGTGGATAAGCGTCCATATCAGCTGCGTTCTTGTGTGAATAACCAAACACTAGCGTCTACATCACATGGGATCCTTCTGATGAAGACCCCTTTTATTTTTTAATTTTTTTTTTTTTTAATTACAAATTTGTTTTCGGCCGTTTGGATCGAGTTAGAAAAAATAACTGAAACTTCTAAATTTGTGACATTACATAATTCAAACTAAAATCAAAATGACTTTTAAAGCCTAACAATAAAAATCATTTTTTAATCATTTTTTTGTAATTGTGATTAAAAAAAAATTATCATACATTTTCCCATTATTATTTTGACAAATTAGTAAACTAAGGAAACAAACAAAATGTATTTTTATGGCATAAAAAATATATCAAAAAATAATTTATGTCCATCAAATTAGATTATAATGTTAAGTGTTAAGGGGGTGTTTGTTATGAAGTTAAGAACTAGCATCTAATATTAGTATTTAGGTTTTTTTTTAGAATCTGTCTCCCAATAAGGGGCAATATTGCAGGCATCACGTGGCGCAATTAAAAAGTGTCACATGTTGACTTGCAATTTTTTTTTCTCTTATTTATTCAAATATATTTTTAAAAAATTATTTAAAAATATTCATAGATATCACATCATATCAAAAACAAAAAACACTTATCGTAACTCCTCCATAAACACTTTTCATAGAAACAAAAAATAACAACACATCTTTTTAAACACTCTACCAAAACCTTCAAACAAACGAGTTATTACTAAACACTCAAAATAACTCCTCCATAAAATCTCAAACAAACACCTCTAAGAGAGTTGATATAATGTACTATAATAAAATCCCAATACATATGAGGTAGAGTTACATAAATGTCTATGCGTGCAAACGCATAAACTTAATTACATATTTCGTCTACCCAAGCTTCTATTAGGAGCCTTGTTTATGGACTCTACTTGCAGACCGGACAGTAAAATCTCCAACTAAATAATCGGACGGTATCAAACAAAGCTTGAATTATCCTTTCAATGTATGTATGTTGTGTTTATGTATGATGTTCTCTATGAATAAGATATCAATTATGATTTTTTATAATATGGTGGAGAATTGAATCTAACTTCAAATTTGTCGATATCTCACGATTGAATTAGATACTCATACGGAAGGGGGACATAGTTATATTTATAAAAAAAGACGTCATATAATATATATATATATATATATTTTTTTTTTATATATATATATATATATATATATTTTTTTTTAAGACAATGACTCAACCCTATAATTGGATGTTTGGTATGAGATTTGCAACTAGTATTTCAAATTAGTATTTACTCAATATTTTTAAAAAAAGATTACATACAAACAAACGAGTTTTTTATTGCAACCGTTATTTCTAAATAATTAAAATAAATCTTTATTTTAAATACTAATTTTAAATATTCTTAAAATTTACCTCCAAACAAAATTTTGATATACATATCATTACTTCCAAATATTCAAAATAAAATTTTCATTCTAAATATTAATTTTAAATATTCTTGAAAACTTCCTTCAAATAACATTTTTATTGCAATCATTACTAATTATTATTTTTAAATATTAAAAAAAATCTTCATTCCAAATATTAATTTTAATTATTTTCAAAATCTACATCCAAACAAGTTTTTACAACCAGCATTACTTATAAATACTCAAAATAAATATTTATTTTAAATATTGTTCAAATCTCAATCTAAACAGTGATAAATTTAAATATAAAAGCATGCACGTATATTAAAAAAAAATTATTTTAGATTAAGCTAGAAAGTGCGATTTTGTTTTACTCAAAATAAATTTTTATTTTAAATACTCTTTAAATCTCAATCAAGCGATAAATTTTAAATATAAAAACACGTAAGTATATTAAAAAAAAATTTAGAATTATTTTAGAGTAGGCTAGAAAGTGTGATTTTGTTTTCTTTTAAAAATTAAAATGTTGTAGTTACAGTTTTTAATCAATATTTTAATGAATTAATGTCGATATTGCAAACAACAATCTGGTTAAGTCAAAAAAAAATATATATCTTAATATATAAAAATGAAACTAACCCTCAACTTATATGCTCATCATTCATAACATTGATATCATATTTTTAGATGGCACATAATCTCATGGACAATTAAATTATGTTTGAAATTAGCTAATTATAAATAAATAAATATATATATATATATAAATATATATTATCCATATGAAATATTTAATGTAAAATGATAGTACATATTGTTGAAATAATAATTTTCATTATTTAATTAATTCTAATTTAATTTTAGTATTTTATTTCATTCGTGAGATTGTGTGATTGTGTAATTTGACGGTAAATATGGCTAAAAAAGATGAGACACAAAAAATTTGCCATTAATTTTCTCCGCAAATTATTTTTCCAACAAGAATGATTTTTGATATAAAATAATTATGTATTGTATCATCTTTTGATTCAAGACTATCACTATTAATTGAAGATTGTTTGTAGCAGAGGAGTCGAGGTGCATAAACTTTTTCACTTTTTATGAAATCGTTCCAAATATTATTTAATGAAAATTTTTTAACCACTTGAGATCATATATACATGATATGGTCACGAACATAAATAAATTGGAAGTACACAATTATGTCATGGTATGCACGTAAATATATTTCAATTGTTGGTCCTATTTTTTATCCTTTTCAATCTTTTTAATTTATTGATTTTTCAAAAAAAATTGAATTTAAAATCGAATAGGTGATAAAGTTTTTGATACGTTGACTACTAATATTTTATTTTAATTGTTTTATTTATGTTCGCTACTATTTTACTAATATTTTAATTAATTTTGAAATAAGAGTTTAGTCATTTATTTGAGAAAATGAAAAAAGAAGAGAAAATTGGGTAATTTGGGATATAAAGTATTTGTTTGGAAATTTGTGTTTTAGGGAGGAGAGGTTGTGAAACCTTTATTGAAATTTGCGTTTTAAGAGAAAATATTTATTTTAGATTAAATATAATATAAAGTTTGATTTGACATTTAATGAGATGTTGAAAAGAAGCTCTCGAGAGACGAATTTGTGAGAGGTTGTGATGTATTAAAAATAAACATGAATTTTTTTCTTATCTCTGAATCCAATCACTCCCTTAACTATTTTTGTAATAAGTTGGTGTATTCTAGCCATTTGTGTAATTAACCCTTCCATTTATTTATAAACAATTCAGCGTCGATTTGTGGCGAAAAAGAAGCCTTCTGAGGTGTTTATTTGTGGATTTTAATTAGGTGTGAGGTGTTAGGTTTTATCAAATGCTTGTTTCTAAAAAATGGAGCATTTAAGTGCTCCTAATAAATGCTTCATAAACTCACAAAATAATTCCATGTACTCCAAATAAATGCCTCATAAATCTGCTCCAAATTTTTTATTACAATTACTTTACCAAAACCAACATACAAACAAACAATTATCTCGAAACCCACAACAAAACCACCACACAAACAAACAACCATATACAACCATTTTTAAAAATCATGAAACAAACAAGTATTTGATTATAAACACTCAACTAAAACTATCAAATAAACGAGCTATTATAAAAACAAAAATACATAAACACTCATAATAACTCTTCATACATAAACATTCAAAATAAACACTCCATACAATCTCAAACAAACCCATCTTCGGATTTGTGCATTATAGATTTTTTTTTTTAATTTAAAATTAAATAAGTCCCAAAATATTTAATTTAATAAATTCAATTTTCTCTTGATCAATTTTGGTGAGATTTGAAAGAATAAAATATTTCCAAGAAGTGGAGAGAGAAAAAGAGGAAAAATGTGGTAGTTTAGATGAATGGTGTAGATTTTATTCTCCCCATTCCATACCCTAAATCAAGTTTTTTTTTTTTCTTTTTTTTGTATTTATTTATTATTGTTTTTTTTTTTTTTAATTTGACAAAAATCCCCAAGACTACATGCACGTTACATAAAATTGGGATTTAATTAATTCTTATACCAAAAGTCAAAAATAACAATTTTAATCAACTCATTCACTCCTAACCAAAACTAGTCACGAAAGCATAAAATAAAAAAATATATTTAAATTAGCACCCAAAAAATTCGACAAATTTTCAAAGATACAAAGCAACACAATCGAAAGAGTGACAATAATTTCATTGTTTTATCTAGTTCAACACCAACGTACAATAAATTTTTTTTATTTTAAAACAAAATGCTAGCCCTTTGTTTTAATCAAGGTATGTAAATTATTTTGTCACTGTTCTTATTTTTATGATACAAAAAACTTAATTATTATTATTTAGTTTTTTTAATAAGTTGCAACTAATTAAGTTACTATTTAGTTTTTTTAATAAGTTGCAATTACAGAATGTTTGAATCTAGAATTTAAGGTTCGAATAAAAATAAATACTTATAATAATTTTACGTAAAATAATTTAATAGTCAAATGATTATTTATTTTAAATCATTTATTTATATTCTTTTTGTATCCCCTTATATGCATTCTTAAATGTACTTTCATATTTAATTAATAATTGTATTGTTATTAGATAAAATAAAAATTTAATGTATATTATTTTTACCATCTTACCCATAACATTTTGAACTTAACCTTATTAATATTGTATTCATGAATCACAAATATTTTAAAGAAACTTTGCACTTAATATTTTATTAAAAAAAAAAAAAATTAAATTTGAAACTAATATTATTAGAATTAAAATCAATAATGGTAACAATTTTAATATAACTAAATACAAAATTTAATCATGTTTAAAAGTTCGTAAATCAAGTAGAACAAAATTGAAAGTTTTGAGATTATGATTAGACAAATATAGAATATAGAGAACAAAACTCAAACTCTATGAACCAAAATAAGATTTTAATAAAAAAATTATTATATTTTAATAGTTAAAGTCTATATTTTTTTCGGCGATACTTTTTTTAAAATTCCTGTTACCCGTTTATTATAACTTTAAATCGATAAAGTTTTCATATATATAAATAAGATATAGCAAATTTCAATGTCATGTTATATTCAAGTCTTTTGCTTCGTGTTAAATTTGTAGCTTTCAATTTTTAAAAAATTTATAACAAGACATTATTAAATTCAATTTTGAATAAAGTTACATTCATATTTATTATTGATATTAACTTATATGATTAAAACATTTAAAAATATAACTAATATGGACAAAATTTTGATTAACGTGATATTTTAATAAATAATAGTTTAATAACTAAGAACAACTCGATTAATAGAGATACCAATCATTCAATTGGTGTTCTATTACATAATTTAATACGATAATTTTAACAATATTGAAATAAATTAGATATTCAGAAAACTTAAAAAAAAAAACTAGAAAGTACAAATAAATATTAATAAAAATGAGAGCTGATTTAGAAACGAAATAGATATCTTATTGTACATATAAATAAAATATAAAAAGTACACATACAATTCATCTGTCATAATCTACATTCAAACTAACAACTAATTTACAAAACTACATAAAAAACGAGTAATCTCCCCGTACCAATTAACATCCAAAAGAGCTATTGCTTAGCTACCTTGCTTAGCTACCTGAGATACCAAAGACCACGAGATGGCAGAATCAAGTCTTCCACCCTAATTGTCGAGTAATCTAAAGAAAAAAAAAATCATCGACGGTAACGCTATAATACAAAAATCTACCTCCAAATGAGTCATTAGCGAATTATTATTGCAACTCCATTAAAAAAAAATTAACTTTGTAGAAAAAATCTTAAGTTATTTACCCCCAACCACCCTAAAAAAATCCATATTTAGAAGAAATACCACCATTATTTTTTATAATCATTAAAAAAAAGAAATTAATTCTAATGAGTAAATTAAACACTCAATCAAACACCAATTCAATAAATTAGTCTTAAAAGAAAAGAAAGGATTTTTTTTTTGCTGGAACGAAAAGTAAAGAATGGACCAAATTGCGAAAACCAATCATTTGGGTTCGTCAACTCATAAAGTCGAGCATTTGACTGCTCGCTCATCGCAATCGCCGCTCAATTTTTATCCTCAAATTCCATAGAACCGTGAATCAAATCATGTTCAAATCCCATTTTTTCATCCTCCCTCTTGCCCTTTTGATCCATTCTGCTCTGGGGATTCTTTCACAATCTGGGTTCAACAATTCCCTTCCATATCTATGGCCAATGCCGTCGGATTTCACTTTCGGAAATGCCACTCTCTCCGTCGATCCTCAGCTTTCCCTCGCCGTCGCCGGCAAAGGCGGCAGCTCCGAGGTTGTTAAATCGGCGTTTGATCGATACAGGGGAATCATTTTCAAACACATTTCTGGGGTTTCTTTTTTCGACAAGCTGTGGGGAAGAGGGAGTACGTTTGCTTATGATATTAGCGAATTGAATATTGTCGTTCACTCCGATTCCGAGGAAGTAAGTTGGAGTGCTGATTTTTTTTTTTTCTTTTACGGAATTCAGAGTTGACTTTCGGAGCTGATAATGGTTATTTTCCTTTTTCCAGCTTCAACTTGGCGTTGACGAGAGCTATACGTTGTTTGTATCGAAGAAGGATACTCAGTCAATTATTGGGGGAGTCACGATTGAGGTAGAATCATTGATCATAGTTTGCGATAATGGAGCTCTTATTATGTTAGAATGAACTAATAATTGTCATGAACATCTTATCTTGATCTTCAGAGATTATAGCGAGTTACCAGCGAATTTGCGATTTGCTTTTGAAATCTGCGTGTCTAATTTTTCAAGTGGTTGAATTATGTTAAACCACAAAAACTTTAAGTTGTTGCGTTATTGTTAAATTTAATTTCATCAAATAACATTCCCATTCACTTTTGGACTGAGGATGAAACTAAATGGTAGGAGTTTGAACTTAGGATGTTCTGCTTTGATACCATTTGATTTCGAGGTGCCACATTATTAATGTATCAGAATATATCGTGGATATCTGATCCAACCCAAGTAGGTATCCGGTCCAACAATTCGGATCCAACCTAAGTGGATTACTCCCGCGTGGGTATTCGGTCCACAAATTTGAATCCAACCTATGTGTATATAATTTGGTTCTAACCCAAGATTGATATTCCAAAAAGTGGAATCATCGGGAGGGGACATGTTGGACATCCTTACCTAACTCGCATTCGAAAGATTAGGAGTCATCACCGCCTTTATAAAAAATGTGGTCTCTCTCTCAGGAGTAGTTAGTTTTAGGATAGAACCTCGTATAGTCCAAATTCAATCTATTTGTCTACGGAGTTTCACTAATTCTCACCCACTATATTATAGAACCATATGAATATGATGATATATCTATTTTAATTTCAAATTGAAAATTCTTATCAAATAAAATAGATTTAGTTAGCAAATTCTTATTTATTTTGGGTTCATTAGTAGTTTTACATAATTTAACATGGTATCAGAGCAGAAGGTCCTAAGTAAGAGCTCTTGATAAGTTGTTTACTCCCCATTTAAAATTAATTCCACTTGTGGGACATTTCTAAAATTTCTAAGTCCACAAGTGAGAGGAAGTATTAGTTAATATAATTAAATTTACTTCAACCCATCAAGTTAAACTTTTGTTTATGATTGGTGGTTTTACAAAATTTAACATGATCTTTTGGTTCTGCAGGCAGCTACGGTTTATGGTGCATTGAGAGGGTTGGAGGTACTCAATATTTCCCATTCAGTATTCTACACAAAGCTTAACATTTTGATAATTTTTAAAAGTTGTAGCTGCAAGTGTCTTCACTCATTCTCTTCAATTCCGAATCATTTAAATCCCTTTTTCTTCTTATGCTACATGTTGGCGTAGACATTCAGTCAACTTTGTACTTTCAACTACGAGACCAAGGATGTACAAATATATCAAGCTCCATGGTTCATCAAAGACAGTCCAAGATTTGCGTATCGCGGGCTTCTCATAGGCAAGCCTATTTATATAGTTAACACATTTGTTATCATTAAAGTTGAGAGAATCAATATATTTTATTCTATTCATTAGAAGAGTATTTATATACAAATACACATAGTTGCCCTAGCTGTGTACATGTAAAAAGACGATAAAGGGCAATATAATTAAAACAATAATAAAGTACAATATTAAACTTTTAACAAAACAATTTTGAAGTTCATTTTTAACCTTTTGCCAATCTATGCATCCCCGTTGCAGATACTTCGAGGCACTTTCTACCAGTTGGTGTGATAAAGAATATCATTGAATCTATGTCTTATGCTAAACTTGTGAGTAAAGAACATTGCCACTAATTATGAACTCTTGCCAATTTTTTGACTGGCTTTATATCATTTTTCTTTCCTTCTTTAGGCTTTAATCGTTTTATACTGATACTGAGAATTTTGTTCAGTAGAATGTCCTACATTGGCACATAGTGGATGAAGAATCATTTCCTCTAGAAGTACCTTCATATCCAAATCTGTGGAAAGGAGCATATACAAAATATGAGCGTTATACCGTGGAGGATGCTTACGAAATTGTAACGTAAGAGTTCCATACCTGTTTGAACTCCTACGTAATTTAACAACAATTTAGTGCTTTTATGTCTTTATTTTAACTTCTGTTCTTTCATGAATCAAAGAGCATTATTGCAGTTTAAATTGTCACCAACTGTACATTTTCTGGGATAAATCTCTCAGATTCTAGCATAGAAGCAATATTTCACTTGACAAAATGACTGCGTCCCTTAGGGACACTCTACTTTAACATTTCCAGCAGTTATTTCAATCATGAATGCCAAAATGATTGTTGAAGTTCTTAAATTTACTTCAGGGAAAAGGTGAAGAATGAAAAATATATTTTGTTTACATCGTGTATTAAATCAGAAAACTAGTGTAACATTAGCACACTTCCATTGCCTAACTTCCTGTGAATCAAGTTTTCCAGCTTATATTTCTTATCTGCTGTGACTAACATTGTGTTTTTTGCTTCATGGTTTTTATTTTATTTTGAAGCTTCGCCAAAATGCGGGGTAAGTCTCATCTCCTAAAGCTCCTATGCTATTTTTAGAACTTAAAATCTCATTTAGCCGAGTGATTTCTGAAGATTTTTTTTTGCAAGTCAAATGATATCTTGCTGATTATCACCAAGGGTCATATTTCATTGGGTTAAAATTGCCTTATCATTTTTATTTTTAGGCATCAATGTTATGGCAGAGATGGATGTCCCAGGACATGCTGAATCTTGGTAAAGTTTTTTCTATGGTCAAATTTTCTGTTCACTTTACCACTCTTGTTAATTACATTATCTCATGGGAGCCAGAGGCAGTAGCCTACAAGGCTACAAATAATAAGGATGTCTTTTGGTGGATTTTTTAGCTGAATTTATTATCTTTTTAGATGAGAATGGTGAACAAATTTGATAAGAACCGTCTAGCCAACTTGATTCATTAACAACTAAGGGCATTCAAGAGGCCTTAGAACTCTCCACTTCTTCAGAGAGACTGCAAGTTTCTAAAATTGCACAACCCTGAAACTCTAATTTAGGAGGCTTATATACCTCTCCCTATTAAAAAAAAAAAAACGGGAAAATAACAATATTAAAGTTTTATGGAATAAAAGACAAAGCAAATAAGAAAAAACAATTTAGGATATGGTGGGCCCCCAACACTTTGGCCCAAACTCTCTCTTCTTCAAAACCTTCGAGCTTAATTGGTCTCATTTCCCTTGTTCGTCTTGTTCCTCCGGGAATACATCCGTAAAGCCGGGTATGTATCAAAATTTGTATGGTCGAGGATGTTAAGAAACGCATGGGATGAGAGTGACATATATTTCCTTAATTTGCATGTAGGGGCGTTGGATATCCTGATCTTTGGCCTTCTCCTTCATGTAAAGAGCCGCTCGATGTTACAAAAAACTTTACTTTTGATTTGATTTCCGGTATATTGACAGGTTAGGCCGCTAAAAAATCGTTGTACTATGCAAGATTCTTTTACTTCTTATAGGACTGATTTTATGTTGCCTAAACCCTTCCAAGTTTCAATTTAATTCGAATGTCTTACAGATTTGAGAAAAATTTTCCCATTTGAGCTCTTCCACTTGGGAGGTGATGAAGTAAATACAGGTTAGTTTATTCATTGGCATCCTTGTTGTACATTGTAATCTTCTATAGCTTCTCATCTTCATTGGTACATGATTTCTTACTTGAATTTGAAAAAGAAAACTCAATAATCTAAGTAGACAAAAGAGTTCTATAATCCATTCTGGCTAACATACAATGGTGATTATGTATTGTTTAAAAATTGATCTCAATGAGCAAAGATAGAAACGTTGATATCACTAAATACTAGTCTTAGTTTTAAGATATGTGGTTATTGATGATTATTTCTAAAAAACATGGAAAAATTATGAGGTTTATATAATGTTGGAAATATCACGTGAAATTTAAAGTTAAACAAACAAATGTACAAAAATATTACCGTTTACATTTTTTTGATATACTGTCGTTTACATTTATTAATACAACTCATCTACGAGGAATGCAGAGGAATGGGCAAAGATTGTGTGCATTGACATCATAATCTATTGTAGGCAACAACTTTAGTCTGTGTTTAACTTTAGAGATTATTTTAGGTGAAAACAAATTTGCTCAACAAACATTTTTTTGGATGAGACGCGCATGACAAATAAAAATGTTTATAGGAAAGGAGTTGTCTTCCTAGCTTAAATTTATATATCTTGTTTATATACTATGAATATTTAGAGGTTTGCACACAACTAATCTCACAAGACAAATATTCTGGTCTTCAGAAGTTTGACCTGCTGTTACAATCTGTTTTTCATTTTTGGATTGTCTTATTCGAATGGGTACAGTACTTAAAACAATAGAATTCTTCAACTTTACACTAAGCTCTCTAAAAGTTTCACAAGTTGATTCTTGTTCATTCCATACTTGGCAGATTGCTGGGAGACTGTTCCACACGTGAAACAGTGGTACGACTTCGTCTATCATGATTAATAAATGTACCATAATGTCTACTTTTTGGATATTTTAGTCATATATATAGTACTCGTGCTGCCTTGGATGAAGTTCATACTAATGAAGTAGACTAGAGGATGATTTATTACCAAATACTTGCCAGGTTTTTATCAACAGTTTGATTAGAATAGGGTTGTTTCATATGACTATTACATGGAAGAGGAGTTCAATGAGATTGTGTGTTATAAAATTTCAGTTTTTTGAAATTCTGGTGATCTTGCTGGGTTTATTTAGTGAAGCATGCTTCAAAATGGAAAATTGCTGGATACTCATGGTATATTGCTTACTTGTCCTTCTTTTTCTAATGCAGGCTCTTAGATCAGAACATGACCACTAAAGATGCCTATAAATATTTCGTGCTTAGAGCTCAAGAAATTGCTATTTCTAAAAATTGGACCCCCGTAAATTGGTATGGAAGTTTTGCTTTGGTTGCTGTTAGTTTTCATTGTAGAGACATTACATAGTATGGATATCAGGAAGAAAAAAAATAGTTAAAAAAATCTAAACGCGTTATATTATTTGTCGATCAACTTTTGAGGTGAAATTCCCAATCTTCTCTGACAGAGTTTCATTTTGTATAAAGTGATATTTAGTACTTAGATCCTTCTATTTTCAGGGAGGAAACTTTCGTTAACTTTGCAGAAGGTCTGAATCCTAGGACTATAGTGCATAATTGGTATGTTTAACTGTTGTTTCGAAACTTTGTATTATTCATGTTCTAGAGACTGGCATATTCTGTTTCTCCATCTCTCCCCCGAGCTATACATCTCAATGTACTGTTATCGACAGGTTGCGTGATGGGATTTGTCCCAAAGCTGTTGCAAATGGTTTTAAATGCATCTTTAGTAATCAAGGTGTTTGGTATCTTGACCATTTAGATGTCCCATGGGATCGTGCATATCGTGCCGATCCCCTCGAAGGAATTGCAGATTCTTCTCAGCAAAAGCTTATCATTGGAGGAGAAGTTTGCATGTGGGGTGAGACTGCTGATGCATCAAATGTCCAGCAAACGATATGGCCTCGAGCTGCTACAGCTGCAGGTATGCTTTGCACCTGTCATTGATGTCGTTATAAGCCAGCAATACTTGCGAGGCTAGACTGTGCTATCAGTCAATGTTTGAGTTAGACCGGTTTCTTTTCTCCTATAACACGTAACTGACTCCATCTACCTTAATCCTCCAGAGAGGTTATGGAGTAAGAACGAGACGGTATCAGGAAATATCACATTGTCAGTGCTACCGCGTTTGAGTTACTTCAGGTGCCTTCTGAACAGGCGCGGGGTTGAGGCTGCTCCAGTCAAGAACTTCTACGCTCGTAGACCTCCCACAGGTCCAGGATCATGTTATGACCAATAAAGTTCATGTCATGTATGTTTTACTTGTAACTTTGTGCAGAACATATCTACTTGCCTGGAATAAAATTTGTACAATTGCAGATCCCATCATTTGTTTGACATTCGCTGGTCTGTTTGCTTTGCTTAAAAAACTTCAGCTTGTTCATGTGGAGCCATCTTGTTCATTGTCAAAAGAATGTAAATATACTTGGTTGCTACTCTCCTCTCCAACTTTTTACTGTTTGTGAGCATCTATTACCTTTACAACTTTCAGGCCCTTTTTTAAAACTTTAGTGCCCTTGTACAATTTTTTTTCTTAATACTTCCCTCATTTGAGAGAAAAGAAGTTCAAAAGGGGTTTTCGAAGCTTTTCAAAAGTCAACCAAAACCAAGTTAGACGATGCTTTTCGAGCATTTTCTTAATGGATTCTTAGAAAACCAGGTTTGTTAAGACTTTGGTCCAAATTGATCTCTTATGACTCATCTACTAACAGTCGTGTTCTCCTTGTTGGTCTGTTAGTTTGTCGGTTATCTTCCGAGGTTTTTTCATGGTTGGGTCTTCCCTGTAATGGAGGTTTTAGTCCTTATTAAAAAAAAAAAAGGGTTATAGAGTGATCTAAAACACAACATGATGAGTTAGCTTAGTGATCGTGAATAAGTACAAGAACTTTGTTGCAAGGATTGTTCCAACAACCAAGTGTTGTTGCGTTAGACAGATTTCGACTCCTATGACTCGAGAAGTTCACTCGAACACTCACTGCCAAAATTGCACTAAGAATTTGGAAACACATTGTATAGTTTTTGGTTTGTAGTTGTTGGCACATCAACATCAATGCCATGCTATAATCTTAATGCTTACAGTACATTTTGGTGACTAAATCTGAAACTTTGGTCTTTGCTTAGTCCCACAAGAAGTTTCCCCTTCCCACTACACAAAGAAATTATTGTCCAATCCAAATCAAAAGTTGCTTCAACTTGAAGGAATTCACTACAAAAACTCAAAAGTCATTCCCCACAAAAAAAAAAGTAGGCACAATTGTTTAAAAGCTTAAACCAATACACACCCTCTCTCTATTTTTACTCATAAATGTCAGTTTTTTGTTAAAAAATTAGTATTGATTTTTTCTAAGTCCAATAACCATCTATTTGGGTTTGGGTCAGAGTTTATAGGAATGAAACTTTTAAAGATTTGGTTGATTTTTTGGTTGGCGTAAAATAAATTTGGGTTAGTTTGAATTAAGCCGAATTTATAATTAATTAATAAAATAAATAAATAAATAAATATATATATATATATTTATTTATTTATCTATAACCTAATTGTATATGTGTAAATTTATTTTTATTTAATTAATTATTTTTACATTTTTATTTTCCAATATTTTTAAAAATATTTTAAAGTCTTATGTTAATTTCTATAAAATTTTAAAATAAATAATAAATATATATTAGAATTGAAAATAAAAAGACCAACTCGACTCAACTTAAAAATATATGAATTTGTTTGATTCGAATTGTTCAAACCCATAAGATTGAGGGAGTTGGTTTATTCGTCAATTCAAAATTTTGAGTTGGTTTAAAAATTCATGATACAACTCAATCCATAAACACCTATGATACAAACCTCACGGTTAAAACGATAATTTTGTTAGAGAATTTGGGGTAAATGTAATCAAATTTAAAATATTTGCAAACACACTGTATTTTAAGTACTGTATTATAAAATAAGTATGTGATAATACTCATTAATACACCGATTACATTTACTTGATATAGACTATATTTATAACTATTTTTTATATTTTTCATAAAAAAAAATTATAACATACAATTCTGTTTTTTGCCTCCAAAATTGATCTGATAATTACATTTATGAAAATTCAAAAGAGTAAAAGGCATTGGCCTTGGCCCTACCCATTTTAATGAGCTTAAAAAAAAAAAAAAAGTGGTAATTTTGATTATTATTATTATTATTATATTTTTTTAATCATGGTAATTGAGTCAATAGTTTTCTCTCTCTATCATTATTAAGGTTGAAAATTTGTGATTGCAAATGATAAAATATGTATCAATCAATAGAACAAAAGATAACCAAGTTGATATATACTTTCATTTTCCCAATTTTTTGTTCCCTACCCCATCTCTTTATTTTGATAATACCTAACTCATCACTTTGATATATATATATATATATATATATATATATATTTTTTTTTTTTTAAATTTATTAATTTTGAGTGAATATGACACAAAACAACGAATCAAAATAAAATATTTTTATATTTTTGAAATTTAAATTTTGAATGCACACATCAATTTTAAATTAAATATTTAATTATTAAATAGAATATATGTTTGCATATATATATTTATACAAAAACCAAATTATAAATAAAGGTAAATTGGTAAAAAAAAAAAGTTTTTAAAGATAAAATGAAAATGAAGCGGGGATCGGGAAAATAAGGTATACATTCTTCATCTCATTCATGTTTATCTTGCGATTTTTTTTTCTTTGCTTATCCTACGATTCTAGTATAAATGAAGATTTACCGTTCCATTGGAGGCAGATCGGGAGATCACTAGTTTTGACTATTTTGAAATTGAAAATGATATTAATACATGACATGATGGTAATTTGTTAGGGAAAGAAAAAGTCCACCAATTTCATCCCCATATTATCCAAACCAAATGGCCAACACATTGAAATCTTGTTCAAAACTTTACTCTCTCTCTCTCTCTCTCTATCAAACTTAGAGAACCATTGCTCCTTCTTTCCTCTCCACAACCAGTCTCTCTGATTACACTACTTTGCTGCTTTACTCTCTTTCACTCTCTCCACTTCTCCTCTTCTATGTGATTTTGTAAGTTTCAAAATCTAAACTTTTCATCCCGTTTCGCTCCCTTTGTTAATTTCATTGCAAACCCTAGAAATCTAGCTCTGTAAATTGCTTTCCCTTTGAAGTTGTCGTCGCTCTGATCTCTATTTTGTAGATTTTCGAGAAGATATGTAGTAGGTGTTTGTAATTTGTTGTTAATTTTTTTAGCTGTTCTTTTATCCTTGCAATTTAGTTTCTGGGTTCTTTTTATTTCATCTGGGAACTGTGAGATTAATCGTTGGCATTCCTTAATTTTGTATTTTTTGTGTTTTTTCGTTTACTTTGATTTGTTTCTGCCCTTACGTTGATTTTATTGATGTTGATCTGATGTGGGTCTGACCGTTTCTTTTTTTATCTCTTAATTTGATTTCAGCCGAATATGTTCATTCGTCTAGACGGGTGAATAAGTTTATTAGGGTTTCCGTAATCCTTGGGCTTCTTTGAGTTATTTACTGCGGATTTTGGCGTGGGCATGGTGGGCACTGAGGAGGATTCTGATACTTCTGGACCTGCAGTGCAGCTTTCTGGCGGAGGGCGGAAATTGTTCTGGCGCTCGGCCTCATGGTCTGCATCACGTTCTTCCCTTCACCATCCAGGAGTGAACAAAGATGGTGGAGATCCCGATGGGAATCTTGGTGATAGTAATGGACCGAGCCGAATTTTTCCTGCTCCGTTAACTCCAAGGTCACAGCAGCATTGCAAGGCAAGGTCGTGTTTGCCTCCTTTACAGCCTCTTTCGATAGCCCGTCGAAGCTTGGATGAATGGCCGAAGGCGGGGTCGGACGATATAGGCGAGTGGCCGCAACCTCCTACTCCTAGTGGGAGAGGAAATGGCGAGAGGTTGAAACTTGATTTGTCGACAATTCAGAGAATCCCGGATAAGAATTGCGGGCTTGTGAAGAGGGATAAGATTGCTTTCTTTGACAAGAAGTGTTCGAAAGTTGCGGAACATGTATATCTTGGTGGAGATGCGGTTGCTCGAGATAGGGATATACTAAAACAGAATGGAATTACTCATGTGTTGAATTGTGTAGGTTTCGTTTGCCCGGAGTACTTTAAAGATGATTTTGTGTACAGAACTTTGTGGTTGCAGGATAGCCCATCTGAGGATATTACTAGTATTCTTTATGATGTATTTGACTATTTTGAAGACGTTAGAGAGCTAAGTGGAAGGGTTTTTGTTCATTGTTGCCAAGGGGTATCTCGGTCAACGTCGTTGGTGATTGCTTATCTGATGTGGAGAGAAGGGCAGAGTTTTGATGATGCATTTCAGTATGTGAAGGCAGCTAGGGGTATTGCTGACCCGAATATGGGTTTTGCTTGTCAGTTATTACAGTGCCAAAAGAGGGTCCATGCTTTCCCTCTTAGCCCAAGTTCACTGTTGAGAATGTATAGAATTTCCCCGCACTCACCATATGATCCGATGCATCTGGTCCCCAAAATGTTGAATGATCCTTCACCCTCTGCTCTGGATTCTAGAGGAGCGTTCATCGTTCATGTACCATCTGCCGTATTTGTTTGGATTGGCAAGAACTGTGAAGCAATCATGGAAAGAGATGCAAGGGGAGCTGTTGTACAAATTGTTCGATACGAGAGAGTGCAAGGGCCTATATATGTAATTAAGGAAGGGGAAGAACCAACAAACTTCTGGGATTCTTTTTCAAATCTGTTACCTTTAATGGATAAATCCAACAGTAAAATCAATCTTGGGGAATCAAAAGGTAAGCCAAATCCAGGCGAGAGGAAAGTTGATTCCTATAATGTGGATTTCGAAATTTTCCAGAAGGCTATTACTGGTGGATTTGTTCCTCCATTTCCTTCATCTGAGAACAAGCATGAAACCCATCTTCCTGTTAGAGAAAGCAGTTGGAGTATGCTTAGGCGTAAGTTCGCCTCTGGGAATATGAAAGATTTTGTATCAGCTCCTCGAATATCTCTATCTAGAGCCTATTCAGACTCTTTGATGATGGTGCATTTTTCTGCCAAATCTTCGTCGCCTTCTGCATTTTCTTTGTCTTCATCATCTTCTTCACCTATCTATCTTTCTCCTGACTCCATCTCTTCTGATTCAAGTTCAAGTTCAAAGTATTTTTCAGAATCCTCTTTAGATTCTCCTTCTGCATCTTCACCTCCAGTTCCAGTTTCTTCCTCTCTGTCTAGCTTTTCTAACATGACTCTTACCTCATCCAATAGTTCCTTAGAAACTGTGCCCAATGGTCCAGAAACTCGTGATGCAGTTCCATCGGAATCAACTTCTCACTCATTCTCATTCCCCTCCAAAAAGTTTTCACCTTCTCTTGCAGAACGCCGAGGTAGTGCAAAATCTCTGACATTGCCTACAATGCCAAGTAAAATCAGAGCAACAAATAGTGCCTCAAGGTTTCTTTCCACTCAAGAAAATGGTAAGAGGAAGAACAATAATTCTTGCTCTCTTAATGTATCAATTGATATGAAACATTTCTCAGTGCCTATGCATAGTAGTGTTGTAAATGAACATACAAGTTCCACTCAGAATTTCACAAATATTGATAATGCAATGGGTGTGAGGGTAGGTAGTGTGGCGTCGTGTCAGCGGGAAGCTAAAGTTGATGGACAATCTGCTGCTACTAGTTCATTGAAAAGCTATCACACACTTTTTGAAGGCATGGTATCCACTATGTCAAATGGGAAGCAAGGTGACGAGTTTGTCCAACCTATGGCATATCGTTGGCCAGAGTTAGAAAAGATTGATATCAAAAGATAGGAAAATACAAGATAACCCCAAGCTTTAAGAGGACTGACCTCCCTTTACTCTTGTGCCTATACCAAAATGGCCAAAATATTTGATATCCTTCTCCTCCCTTACTGCTCTATTTTTTATCTAACAACCCTAAAAAACTCCCAACTAATTGTCCTTATACCCCTCATATCCTGCTCAATTAAACTTTTCTCTACTGAAGTTTCTAATTTAGTTTTTTTTTCTGGTAAGCGTATTTTTTTTCTCACATGGAGTCCTACTCACCCAATTGAATCCAATTTACCCTGTAAATATAGTAGTGGCAATGGGTTGTACTTAACTTCTTAGTACCTTAAATTTTTTCCAACACCTCCATTAGATATATGCCTTTTGTTCTCTGTGACTCATTTCTCCATTATAATGCATGTTTTGATCTTCCCTACAAACTTCTTGTGAAAACAGATAGTTAAAGAAGGTGAAGAAACGGAGGATTTTCTTGCACAATTGAGTCTGTTGTAGCATGAAGATTATTCTATTGTTGAGCTGGCTTAGCAATCCATTCATCTTAGTCATGATTCATGAAGATGAATCGTCTTACGAAAATTGGTAAGGTAAGCATGCTGGACATTGTTTGACCATATTTATTCTCTGCTGCTTTTTTCTTCTACTGCTTTGTGTTCTTATATTTTTTAATGGCTTTCAATTGGGAGAGGGGAGAGGCCTGACTCTACAACATTTGGATGATAAGAAAATTCATAGAAAATTAATTCCTACGTAAGTAGCCACCATGGATTAAATCCATCACTTTAAGCATCCAAAGACTCTTCTTGACCATTAGGCCACTCCATGGTGGTTTAAAAGAATTTGAAGTTGAAATGGAGATATGGGGTATCAAAAGTAATATTTTAGGCCAAATGAGTAGTACTCAGTGGCATTAGTATTACGCAAGGACCATGAGGCAAGGGTTCGAATCCCCCATCTCCAATCATTGTTATCTAAAAAAAAAAAAAAAAAAAAGTAATGTTTTAGGGTTTTGAAATGGAGAAAATCTGTCTATGCTCTGTTTTGTCATGTTTATCTAATGAGGGCAACAAAAAAAAAAAACAAACAATAGCAAACCCATGGTAATCAGCACTTAGGAAATAATTTTTTATGAATTTCTTTACAATTTGAATATTTTAGGGTCAAATAATATGTCCTGTAATAATTATAAAGGTGCGTGTAAGTGTAAGTTGACCCTGATAGTCACGGTAAGTTAACTTTTCTCTATTGCTAAGGTTGGGTGAACCAAAACCTCTTCTCCGGCTCTTAGGTCTATTATTATTTATTTTTCTTTTGTTATTCATTACACAAGCTTAAAGTTTTCTTATGAATAATAAATACTCCTAAATTGCCTGTTCATAGGTCCTGCTTCATTGGATTGGTAAAATTGTGTTTAATGAATTTCTAACTTAAGGGGTTAATGAGAGAGAAAATTAGGCCTCGAGTTGAATTACATCTTCTATTTTGTTAGTCTCTTAAACTCCATGAAAAGCTGAATTCTTACTGTATTTTTCCACACTGATTGCTATGTTTGCAGGAGACGCTTGAAAATGCAAGTAGTTTATAGCAAAGTCTTAACAAGTTGTACAGAGCTTTAACACCACCACCTCCACGTAATTCACATTTGATATTTTAAACAATTTGCTGGAAGGCCCTTGCCTAACTTATGTTATTGACCTTTTGGCTTCTTAATTGGATTAATCTTTCTTTTACTCCTATTGTGTTCCATTTCATTTTTTCAAGTGATGAGAATCTTTTAAACCTGATGAAAAAAACTAGGGTAAAATATCATTTTGGTTTCTGAACTTTCACCTTTGTTCCTCCAACTTTCAAAGTGTCTAATTTAAGTCTTGAACTTCTAGATTTATTTTATTTTGGTCCCTAAACTTTCAAAAATTCAAATTTAGTCTCTAAATTTTGAAAAAAACTTAAAATTAGGTCATATAGTAATTGAAATTTATTCAATAATATTAGAGTTCGAGTATTAAAATGAAGTAAAACTCAAAATTTCAGAAACTAAAATTGAACTCTTAAAAGTTAAGGACTAAAATAGAATAAAGACGAAAGCGAGGGACCAAAATAGTACTTTACCCAATAATTTATTCTCACATTCAGGTACTGAGGATCGCATCCAGTTTTATGTATTAACATATTACGGTTGATTAAGACGGGTACTTTTAACAAAGAGGTCGAAGATTCAAATCGTTTGAGGACTCGGAAGTTTTATGTTTTAGGATCTGTGTTTTAATCTTTTGTTAGGAACAGAAAGTTGAAGATTTCTCCAGCAAGTTATTGGAAAATCTTTTCCATTGGCATCAAATCAGAATACTGTGAAATGAGGCTTGCAATAATTTTCTAGTTCTATTTAAACACTGTATTCCTATAATTCTCTAGTTTTACATAAACACAGTATTACTAATAAACTTGGACAAAACCCCCTTCATATTCAATTAATGATGAATAATGTCTCGGTCTGTTTGGAAATTTGAGGACGGATTTATTTTATTGCCACACTTATTAGCAAATTGATGTTGTTTACCTATTTATATTTCATGTATAGCAAGGCCCAAAAAAAAAAAAAAAAAAAAAAAATAGCAAAATTTTAAATATCTTTTTATAACAGGAAAAATAGGTCATTTATGTAAACTAATCAAAAAGTCCTTGTCTCAATAGTTTCAATCAGTTCAACTGTCTCACTAATTGTCTAAAATCAGTTTGCTGAAAATAAAAATAAAGTTGAAATTTTTGAAAAATGAATGAAAATATATTAGGTAGGTTAAAAAAAAAATACTATAATTAAATTAGATAAATGAAAAGTTGCTACGGTAATAAATTCGGTTAAGAAATCTAAGAATAAATTATTTAAAATTTGATAGGAAACTTGTTAGTTAGAGAAGGATAAAATTTAAAAATTCAAGATATTATAATATGATATAATAAAATTTATCCGATGAGAAATTTTAAACTCAAATTGATTTTTTAAATAATATAAAATATAAAATTAGATAAATATAAAAAATAATAAAATAAATATAATTTGTTAATTTTTATGACGTTAGATTAAAAAATTGATTTACATAGATATTATTTTTAAGATTTGGATAAAATAAAATAAATTTGAAGGTGAAGAAGATAAAAAGATAATAGAAAAAAATAAGATTAATTGAAGTTATAAAAACCACTACGTCTTGAAATTATAAGTTCATTCCAACCTCAAATCTCCCACATAAAAGCAGCTGAGAGAGTTTCTTTGTTTATGTTTGATAATATGGAAATATTAACAAAAGCTGGGTCAATAAAGG
>JBBMEG010000003.1:7772215-7783795 GCA_037832605.1 Cyclanthera cordifolia
TTTATGCAATTAATGAGAAGTATACTAATTATCTATTCTTATTCTTTAAAATTTGAAAAAGAATTTATGAAAAAAAAAAGTTTGTCTATTCATCTTCCCTATAAAAATAATAATAATCATATGAAAAATTGTGATAGGGAGGTAAATAATAAATTTAGGTTTGACTATTTAATTTTGTTAATTTACTTTTATGGAAACTTACCAAGAATTTAATATTTTACTTTATTTTATAAAACCTATCGAATGATCATAAAAAATTGGTTTTCTTTTAAGTATTCATTTATTTTAACATTTCAAAACTCATATTTTTTATAAATAAATATTTTAACTTAATTTAATAATTGTTAAATGACCATGATTATTCTATCTTTTGATTATAAATAATTTAAAAAGTTTATATTTTATAGATATATATTTTGAAGTATATGAGTAGGTTTAAATGTTACTTATAAGGTTTAATAGTATTATAGTCTATGTCTATCTTCAAGTTTCTATAAATTTTGTGATTAATTATCAGATGATATGTAATTATATTTTTTTGTGGTTAATACATATGTTTTGTGGCAAATATATTTTTTAATTAATTTTTTTTTATGTTTGGTCACGCCTTTTTTGCGCCTCGCGCCTTAGGCTCCAAAAAGCCATTTGCGCATTTATGCTCGCGTCTTTTAAAACACTAAAAATGATTAAATTAGCTTCTAGAGGTTAAAATAAACTCAGCAAACAAACATCCCTGTTAAGGTGTATTGCATTGCAATTTAGTATATGTATACATTGCTATTGCTTGATAATAATTAAAGAAATCTTGCTTGTCCCATTTTGGAAGTTTGTACCAATGGAGCAAACGGATGTTAGATTGAAGCTTCTGATAGACACGAAAGCACAAAGAGTTCTTTACGCTGAAGCAGACAAGAAGTTCATAGATTTTCTTTTGAATGTACTGTCTCTTCCACTTGGGGCTGTAATTAGGCTATTGAAAAAGGATGGCATGGTGGGGTGCTTAGGAAACCTTTATGAGAGTGTAGAAACCTTGAACGAGGCATATTTGCAGCCAAGTCAAAGCAAAGATGCAGTCCTAAAACCCAAAGTCTTATTCAATTGTTTGACCAAACTCTTGCCTGATGTTAGTCTCCCAGTTGCAGCTACGTTGTATACGTGCAATAGAGCTTATTCTAATTGCTCTGGTTACAACATTTCTAATATCTATAATTCAACTTGTACGAGTTGTAGGAAGTGCATGAGTGTTGCTTGCAAGTATGTGCCCGAACCTACAAGTGCAGGAAACGAACCGGCTTCTGACTGGGGATTTGTGAAGGACTTGGCAACTTACATTGTGATGGATGACCTGACTGTGAAGCACATTTCTGACTTCTCCATTACAACTCTTTTCAAAAAGTTTAATGTCCAGGATGTGGATTCTTTGGAGGAGAGAGTCATCACTTTGGATGTCGATGAGGTAATTTATACATATCAACAAGTTTTTTTGCTTGCTTGGTTGTTTTAGGTTAATGTGGACTAAGAGTTTTTATAGTTTAGGTTGACTTTTAAGTTGGTCTCTATGGATTGGCTTGGTTTTTATTTGGTCTCTATGGTTTAGTCAATCTTCACTAATTCTTCCTAAGTTGAAAATTTGAAACTATAGATATGATGAAGTTGAATTTGGTTTGCTTCAAACTAGGGGACCAAGTTTATGATGAATTAACTGTTATTTAACATGTTTATAAAGCTATTATGCAACCCCTGGAAGCAAAGTTTGATGAATAAGGTTTTGATTTTGTAGGGTGTAGAATTACTGGAGGCGTCGTTGCAGTCGAAGACAGTACTCACGAATGCCTTCCTTAAAAGACGCAGATCGCACACAGACATTGAGGTTAAGTTTTCTGATGATGTTGTCAAGCATGCTATCTGATTGTTGAGGTTTAGTTTTGTGTTGTGTGCTGGGTCTTGCAATATTCTAACCAACTTTTGTTTGGTTTTGGTATGATGTTAATAAGTATTTTGTTGGTTTTTGAAAGCCAGATGTTTGGTTTCTAACAAGGGCAATGTTGAAAATATTAGTATAGTACGTGTGTGCGGAGAATAGTAATCAGTCACTTCTATTTTGGTAGTGCTAATCCTTTTGAATTGCTACGGAATTGTAACGTCCATTATTATCTTATTATATTGTTCTTTTTGTGTTATCATTTTCAGTGTTCTTTATGTCTGTGTTCGTTAGGCCATTGGTATTAAACTGACACTTCTTTGATATTAAACTTGTTCAAGAGAGTAATGCTAGAAATTGAGGACATGGGCTTGACAGTCAAATCATCCATCACCATGTAATTAAGTAACCACACCCTTCACATACCATCCTTGATCCACATTTGTTGCCTCTTGTGAACTTGCATCTGAACTTTGTGTATATTCTATGTTCATTTTCTGCCGACAACCCGGACAGACCGCTGTAGGGTCATCAGCAACGTTAAAGCCACGTCTACATCAACTCGGACACATATAAAAGCTCCATTGCAGCTGAAGATTCCATATCAAAGAACGTATATTTGGGCTTCAAAAGCCTGTGTTTGCTCTGATTTGGCTACCAATACGTCTCGTTTATATTGCACGCTGTCAAACAAATTTGCCAAGCACCCTACCATGCTAGTTCGTGTTTTTAATAGCCTAATCACAGTCCCAAGTGAAAGAGTGAGTAGATTGAAAAGAAAGTCGATAAAGTTGTGGTCCGCTTCACGGAATAGAACTCATCGTGTTTTTGAATCTATGAAAAGCTTTAATCTTATACAAGATCCCAACATTGGTGCTAAAAATAATGATAAGGAATGACAGTCCTACCCGAACATACACTCAGCATTATTTTGTCTTTGGTTTCATCCAAAATGTCTTAAATCAATAGAAATGTTGTCAACACTTATATATCCGTAGTCAGTAAAGTTTATTAATTTTAGTTGACAAAGCTTTTTTTTTTTCCTTCTTCTTCACTTAATTTGGGAAAGGGTGGGAGTAATTCATATTGCCAGAGAGGTTGGAGTCAAATATCAAAATGTTCAAGACTCATTAAACAATGTGAGTGCTATAGCTGAAGAAGAGGTTTCTTTTCAATCCAATTATTATTTTAGACAATTTCCCCTTGAAAAGATTCACTGTGACTTACGGACCCACCTACTATCTCTTCCTTTCTAAACTTCAAATATTATGCTCAACTTTGTAGACCACTTCTCAAAGTTCACACTGTATGTATGTGTGTGTATATATATATTTATTTATATTTATCTTAAAAATAAATTTTGACTCTACTTTGAGATATTAGGGTCTTTAATCTTCTGCCAACCACTGTGAAAGTTCCATACCAAGTGTAGGAAGGTTCTCTCGAAGTTAATCTTTTTTATAATCAGACTTTGACATGTCGAGTACGAACAGACACCATAAGATGCAATCGAATGTAATAAATATGACATTATCTTTTCCATATTTCACTTATTTAATAATATAAAAGTACATTTATACTGTACTATCAAAGTGAAAAAGAAATTTAAAGAGATTAAGCTCTATTAGTAACAAGTAAATCCTTTGGTAAAGAGTATCAACATTGCGGTTAAAAATCCTCGGTAGTTCTAGACAGCCAAACACCAAACTTGGAAAGCATAAAAGTGTTTGGATATAGGTATTTTTACATATTTGAGAAAATATAGCCTAAACAAATTCTTCAAACAAACAAACCCTTGTGGCATTCAATTGGATTTAGCCTAATCCACAAGGGTAGTAGATCCAAATACAAACAAAAACACACATCTTGTTACCACTAACTTTGTGCAAGTACTAAAGAATGTAGCATAAAAAAGTTATTTGATTAAAAATTATCCAACCACAAAGTTCATAATAACATTAAAAACAGAGTAATAAATAACTAAAACAGATGCAATTGTGCTTTGATGATAATCCCGGTAGAACATGACCAAACACAGAACATAAGAATCAACCCTCCTTTTCTGTTTCTCAGCTTCCTCTCATTTTTCCTTCTTCACAATTGTCACTAATGCAAAATAAGAATGAATGAGGGTGAAAAGGAAACAATTCAAAATACAAAACACAGAATTGTTTGAGGGCATACCATAACGTTTTGAGAAGTCGATCTTTCGAACAAACAAATCAGTCAGGACCGTGGTCGTGTACTCCGAAGCCTTCAGAAACTTCACACCCTATACATTATCATAAAATCAAAGCCCCAAAAAGCAAAGGAAAAAGGCAAAGACAAAACAAAAGATGAATGTTAAGATTGAGAAAGGGCAATGAATTCAACCTCATTGATGTCAAAATATACAAGCTCCTCCTCAATGGATCCAATATCCTTAACATTTAACTCTTTCAAAATTGAAATCATTGACAGGGAGGAGAAAGGCATGGGCTTCACAGTTAGATCATCCATCACCATGAACTTCCCTTCTTTCACATAGCTTCCACCAATAATTAGCTCATCACTTCTAGGAATATAAGTTGCACTGCAGGTCATGGTTTTTCGGCATTGGGGACAGTTTGCCCCATATGTAGCAGTAATACTCCTACAACCGCTGGTGTAAGACGAACATAAACAGTAATTCTTTGTCTCAAGAAGGTTTGCATGCCGATTTAGCTCGAAATAGTTGATATTATTGTTCAGGGCATCCACGCTGCGTAAGAGAGTTGAGGTTGAACCAACCATGGGTTCGTCGGTGGAGAGAAGCTTAACCACAGTTCCAACAGGAAGTGCAAGAACAGTGAAGAGGAAGTCGATGAATGTGTTGTCGGCTTCACCATATAAAACTCTATTCTCTTTTCTGTCTATCGCTAGCTTCAAACTCACTTTGTTTGACATGGTTTGTCTCTCTGTTTTTCTTTGTTTCTACTTCATCCTAAATTAAATACTATTTGTTTCTTTGACGATTCAATTACAGAGAATTCGAAAAGGTGTGAATGTTATTAATGTGTGTGTCACGCTCAAGTTTCATTCCCAACACTATATCTTCTCTTATTATTAGTTTTTTTTTTTTATTAAATACAAATTGAGGGAAAAAATTACAAGTATCGAAGGAACAAACCCGTATTCTGAAATACTTCCAAACAAGGAAACAAACGACCCTCACAGTAAAGTATTTTCTCTTATTCATTTCAAACCACTAACACCTTTAAATCATAAATATAGCTCGTTGTTTACCTAATTTTCAATCGAAAACGGTTCAAATATGCTCATAGTTAACATTAGTTTTTTTTTTTTTTTTTTCCTCTTGGTTTACTTTGTTCAAATGATTGGAGTAATTCATATGGCTAGAGGGACCCGAGTCAAATAGATTAAATGAGTAACGATTATTAGATTTCATTTCAAAATCAAATACAATCTACAATGAGAACAAAAGATACGATCATCATACACGTCCACCCATTAGGAGCAAATTCTAATCAGATCGCATACATATGATCATATGATCTAGAGTCGTAGACAAGTCAAGATAATAGTTATTTTAAGTTATAAAATAGCAGATTGGTTCATGAACAATTAATCAATATCAGTGTAGAACCAAAGATGAAGAGATCATCAATTCAAATCCTCTCACTCATTATTATAAACTCAGAAAAAAAGGCATTACTAATCATTGATTTATCGTTTATCCCACTACAAATATCACAACGGCATACTTATAACCAAATGTTCATAATAACATGAAGTAGAGTTTTAGTGGAGCATTATATACGATCTAGTAACTAAGAGGTTACAACACCGTGCTATGAACATTAATCCCAATAGAAAAAAACATTCCTCTCTAGATTGTACTTCAGCTTCCTACAAATGATGATGAGTATTGGTTAATATATCTAAATTTAGTTCAACTTATCAACTTAAACTTTAATTGATTGGTAATTTAAAATGATTCAACCATATATTTTTGTTATTTTAAAAAAAAAACATCTAGTAGAGCATAAATATGCTAGCTTTGTAGATGCCTTTGCATGGATCTAAATCCCCTAAAAAGAAAATAAAAGTTGTTCTCATGTTTCGAAATTTTCAAAAACTTGGGTAGAAAAACAGCTGGATAAATGGATCAAAATCTTTCATAACCA
This sequence comes from Cyclanthera cordifolia, assembly GCA_037832605.1. Lineage (NCBI taxonomy): Eukaryota > Viridiplantae > Streptophyta > Magnoliopsida > Cucurbitales > Cucurbitaceae > Cyclanthera > Cyclanthera cordifolia. Next base: position 7,778,303 of record JBBMEG010000003.1, read on the forward strand.
TGGAAGAGATTATCAATCGGCTAAATTATAAAAATGCCCCTATAAATACTTTAAAGGTTCTATCGAAAGTGCCTTCTAACCGTAAAAAGTTTCACAATTGTCCCTAAACTTTAACAAATATATCAAAAATACCCTCAATGTCAAAATTTAAAGGAAAACATCAAAATTTGGTTTAAAAAATACCCTTCAACTTTTAAAATGTTTCAAAAATACCCATCTTATAAATGTTTCAAAAAATATCACTACCTAATAACAAAAAAAAAAGTATCTTTAAGTTTGGAGGTAAATGTTAAAATTTTGCTTTCATAATAGTTTAAATATTTAGTCGTGTTCGTAAAAGACAATCTTCATATTTGTATTCCTAATTGATGAATTACTTTAGTCAATATTAGTGGATTGTGTTGGACACAAGTTTGGCACTTTTATACTCAAAACAAACCTTATATATTTAGGGGTAAATATTTGTAAAATTGTGGAATGTTTATTTTGAGTGTTCAAAAATGAGAAGTTAGTTTGAGTGATTAAAAGTAATAATAGCTCGTTTGTATAAGGTTTTAAAAAGTGATTATAAAAACTTGTTTATAAAATCTCCATAAATACTCGAAACAAACATCTTCTTAAGAGTATAGATATTATCCCACCACATAATTCATAATAACAGAAAACAGAGTAATAAATAACTAAATCAGATGATATTGTGCTTACATGTTAATCCCAGCAGAAGATGACAGAAACACACAAAAAAAAAAAAAAAAAAAAAAAATCCCCTTTAGCTTCTGCTTCTTCTCATTATTCCTTCTTCACAATTGACACTGCAATGGGAAATGATGAATGAGTTTAAAAAGGAAACAATCAAAATACAAAACAGAGAATTATTTCTGGGAATACCAAGATGTTTTGAGAAGTCAATCTGTCGAAGAAACACATCAGTCAGAACAGTGGCTGTGTGCACCGAAGCCTTTAGCAACTTCACACCCTGTAGATTATCATGAAATCGAAACCTCAAAAATGCAAAGTTAAGGAAAACGTATCAACGTTAACATTGAGAAGGCAATGACCAACCTCTTTGATGTCGAGATGTACCACTTCCTCCACGATGAACCCAATATTCTTCACATTTAACTCCTTCAAAGTCAAAATGGTTGACATGGAGGAGCTGGACTTGGGTTTGACAGTTAGATCATCCATCACCATGAACTTACCTTCTTTCACATAAGGTCCACTAATGGGCCTTGCTTCATCAATTCCATAAACATAAGTTGCATTCGGCGTCATGTATTTGCTGCATCTGGGACATTGCGTTCCATTTGTAGCACTTATAGTTCCACAAATTGGGAAAAAAACATTAGAACATCTATAATACTTCTTTGGCTTAAAAAGGTTGTGTGCATGCCGACTAGGCTCGAAATAGTCGATGTCGTTCAAGGCATCGACGCTGCGGAAAAGATTTGATATTGAACCATCCATGGCGTCGGTAGAGAGAAGCTTAACCACAGTTCCAAGAGGAAGTGCAAGTACGGTGAAAAGGAAGTCTACGAATGTGTTGTCGGCTTCACCATATAGAACCCTCTTCCCTTTTTTGTCTATCACTAGCTTCAAACTCACTTTCTTCGACATGACACCCTGTTTTTTCTGCCGCTCATCTTCCACTTGATCTGAACAGAGCAATTCATCTGTTAGTATATGGAGTGTGCCTATTTTTTAGGTTTGGAATTATCAAAGCTGGTAAGGAATTTGCATGGGTTCGCATGTGTCATGAAACAATGGTAAGTGCTTTAGTAGAAGAAGAGGATATTGTTAAGACACGGATTGCCTTAACCAAAACGAGACAAACCGAGAATGATAGCAAACAAGAACAATATATTAAACCTTCCGCTTCTGCTTCTACTTCCTCTCAATATTCCTTATTCATGACTATCGACACTGTATGCAAATTGATCAATAAATTTGAAAGGGAAACAGCCCAAATACATAAATAGAGAATTAATTGTGGAAATACCTTTATGTTTTGAGAAATCAACTTGTCGAAGAAACACATCAGTCAGCACAGTGGTCGTGTGCATTGAAGCAGCCTTCAACAATTTCACACCCTACAAAATTATATTAAAATCAATTTTTAAAACACCTAATAATTTCATTGTGTTATTTCAGTAAAATCAGTATTAGCTCTCAATTTATTTGGCAGTAGTAGACACCTTCTACGTAGGCCTGCCTTGTTATAACACTCCTCTAGTTAATCCTAATAAGGATGACAACCCTCCCAACAATACACCGCCAACCTGATAAAATTATTACAAATTTTTCATATAACCTGCATGACTCTACTTTTGGTTTCACATATCAATGAAAATGTTTGTCATCACTTATATACCCATGATTCTCTCCTCTTTTAACCAATGTGCGCATAAGTTGGTCCAAACAGTCTGAAATAACACATTGATTAAAAGAGGAGAGGATCATGGGTATATAAGTGATGACAAACAAATCCTATAATCAAAGTGCGCATAAGTTGGTCCAAACAGTCTCAATATAAAAAAAAATGCAAACCTAAAACTACCATTAAGTTGGAATCAACCAAATGTATATAAGGAAATCACAAAAAGTAGAGTAAAGCAAAGGTAAAACATTAACATTGACTGAAAGACCAACCTCATTGATGTCAAAATATACAAGCTCCTCCTCTATGAATCCAATATCTTTCACATTTAACTCGTTCAAAGTCGAAATGGTGGAGATGGAGGAACAGGACATGGGATTGACAGTAAGATCATCCATCACCATGAACGCCTTACCTTCTTTCACATAACCTTTTCCCCCAATGGGCCTTGCTTCATCACTTCCATAAACATAAGTTAAAGGCTTAGCCATGGCAAAGCTGCATTCGGGACACACTGCATTATCTGTAGTAGTAATCCTATTACAATATTCCAAATATGAACATAAATAATACTTCTTTGGCTCAAGGAGATTTTGTGTATGCCGATTTGGGTCAAAATAGTTGATGTTGCTCAAGCCATCGATGCTGCAGAAGAGATTTGAGATAGGAACGAGCATGGTTTCGTTGGCGAGAAGCTTAACCACAGTTCCAACAGGAAGTGCAAGAACAGTGAACAAGAAGTCTATGAATGTGTTGTCAGCTTCACCATAAAGAACTCTGTTTTCTTTTTTGTCTATCACAAGCTTCAAAGTCACCTTCTTTGACATGGCTTTACTCTGCTCGTCTTCCACTTGAACTAAACAGGGCAATTCATGTGGTAGTATGTGTAGTGTGACTACTTATAGGATTGGATTTATCAAGAAATTTGCATGGCTTCGCATTTAGCACAATTGGATTTGTTCAATAAATTATGTGTATCAAGTTCCTATGCAAAAGTTAAGTGGCTATTCATTTATCTAGCCAAATCCCATGCACCGCTCATTTATATCATTGAAACATTTCTTATATCACATTTAGAATTGAGAGATTATTGTGGAAATTTGTTCTTATTAGTGAATTGATCAAAGAGAAATCCAAGAGGCAAGGTTGTTTTAGCGAAAAAAAAAAAAAAAAACATTCTTGGAAAAACACAAGAGCTAACCGGAGGCAATTTTAATCTCTAGAGTCTCATTTGATAATCATTTCGTTTTTTATTTTTAAATTTAATCCTATATTTATTTTAATTCTCTATATGTCTCATCTTTTCTTTAGGTAAGTATATGAATTCTAACCAATTTTTCTAAACTAAAATAAGGCCACTTCCCAAGAAAAAATTAGGAAAAAAAACTAATCTCTTGATTTGAAGATTTGATTTTTGGCTTCTAGAGAGAGATAGTACCCAAAAAAAAAAAAATTTATAATTTTGTTTGTTAGACTAGCGGCCAACATCGACACAGAGTAGTAAAAATCACCATTTTAATTCAAGAACTAATCGTTTCGTATTGTTGTTCTTATGATTGTTTGTTGGTAAATTGAATTGACGACTTAGTTTATTACCAATTGATTTCTGCGATATATGATTTTGTGATATATAAGTGTCTCAAATCATTATACTGTAGCAAAATGTTGACTTGTGTGTATAATTGTGGTTGTTCTAAATTATACAACTTGCATAATAGACCGTAAGAAAACAATTAAACAAAATTAATTGTCTAGATTAGTTAATTTTTGATTTAGTTGTTCTCATTAATTTAAAGGTATGGAACGTTATAGTGTCCAAATTATATAATAAGTTTGAGTTTGATGGTGGGTCGGGGTGAATTAAATAGAAGAACAACGGTTTATTTTGGCTTTTTCAAATGGGTAGACTAATTTTTTTTAGATGTGATATATTTATTATATTTTTTTAATTGATTATCAAAATTGCGATTTGATTAAATCAAACCATTGAATTAGACTTTCTTTCATATAATTGTTTTTTTTATTAAATTTTATTGTTCATTTAAAATTTTGTTCAAACACCATTTTTTTTTTTTTTAACATCGAGAAATTAATTCATAGTTCATCCGTGATTCGACTTAATTGCACTATTTCTACAATAACGATTTAGAAAATTAGTAATTTATTTTGGCGGGCTTCGACAACCCCACCATACTAGTGGTCAAAAAGAATCTTGAGGTGGCCAGCTACCGACATCTTGTCCTATACTCAATTTCTCTTCGCTTCCCATCTTATCTCACCACCTCAAACATACTCTAATATTTTATTCTCACGGTCAATACTAAAAAAAAAGACATCTTTAGCAGCTCAGTTTCATATACAAAACCATTGATCAAATCCCAATACAAAACATATCACCCAAACTTTGACACCAAACATGCTTCAAATCATATAACAAATTATTCTAAGAAATTTCAAAGCTTTTTCTTTCCAAGGAAGAGTACCAAACTAACAGAAAACACATTCAAATACTTGTACTCTTTTTCAATGGCTAAATATTAATAACCATTTAACTATTTTATTCATACATTTTCGCAATGACACAACTTTTTTTTTGCGTATCTGAATGTCTATTACTAGTTTACACACATTTTGACTATTTTGAAGCAAGTATTTGAACCACAATTCCAATCCAAGGCTGTTCTTATGTATATAATATATAAACATTTCTTAATATTTATATATTCGGTTGGGTTCGATTTTTTGTTGATTCTTCCATCAAGAACAGAAATCAAACTAATATATTTCGATTTCTATAATATCGAACTCATTGATCCAATTTTTTTTTAACAAATCGAACTGATCCATTAGATTGGTTTAGTTCAGTTTCAGCGGTTATCGATTTTTCCTTTTATCTAACATCACATACATATAATCTAGAGCCGTAGACAAGTCAAGACTATAGTTATTCTAAGTTATAAAATAGTAGATTGGATAATTGAAAAATGAAGTTATTATTTATAGAGAGTAGAGACATGAAAAGTTACTAGAACAGTCAACAAGAGTAGTAACTTAGCAGCATCAATGTAGATTCAAAGATTAAAAAGTTCTGAGTTCAAATCCTCTCGTTCATTGCT
>JBBMEG010000003.1:7783895-7794123 GCA_037832605.1 Cyclanthera cordifolia
TCCTGAGAGAGTTTGGACTTGTTACTCCGACCCCGGAGGGTCGGAGATGGACTTGGCCGACCCCTGGGGGTTGTGGCTTCCATTTAGGCAACCCCCGGGGGGCCGGTAGTGGCGAGGCCGACCCCCGAGGGGTCGGGAATGGACTTAGCCGACCCCTGGGGGGTTATGGCTTCCATTCAGCCGACCACCGGGGGGTCGGCAAAGGAGATGGCCGACCCTCGGGGGGTCGGCAAGGGAGAGGCCGACCCCCTTTGGTTCTTTTGTCCTTTGTTCGGGTCCCGGCCTCTTCCGAGACTTCCGGGCCATATTTTATGTCACAACACGCGTCTTAGTGTGTACGTGCGCCTCGTTGAAGCGAGGCGCTAGCTAGGAGTGCGCCTTGGGCTTTTTTGCGCCTTTTTTGGGCTTTTTTGTGCCTTTTGAAACACTGCTTTCACTAAAAGGAGTTATTAACTCTTCACAAAAAAGAATAGTTAAATTAACTCCTAAAAAATGTCATCATTCATAAATAATAAGACTCTCCTACAACTCCTCTACAAACAAGCACATCCAAACAAGCTATTATTATAACTCCTCTACAAATAAACACATCCAAACGAGTTGTTATAATAACTCCTTTACTGACTCCTTCCCAACTTCTTAACCAAACACCTCTTAAGGCTCTAACTAATAGAATTCATGATAAGATAACATTTCATGGCTATGCTAGTTTACGTGCATCTCAACTTTTTGTACGGAACACACCGAATAATCCTACAATATTTGAGTATTAAGGAAGTCCATAGAAAACTATTGCTTAGGTAGAAGAGCACTATGAAGCGAACTTATATAGCCTCTAAGAAAATGTTTGGATGTAGAATTGTAGAATCATTATAAATTGGGGGTTATTTTGAGTGATTAGAAATTTGAGTTTTAGTAATCGTTGTTATTTGTAGAGGAGTTAGAGTTAATAACTTGTTTGAACAATGATTTCTACAGAGGGATTGGAAATAATAGTTAGATGTGGTTAGAAATAAGTGATTATTTTGAGAGGTTAGAAATAAATGATTAAAAATGAGTGATAATTTTGAATGATTAGAAATGAATGATTATTTTGAACCAGCGATTAGATGAATGATTATTTTGAGTGATCATTGATTACAATAACTTTGTTTGGATGTATTAGTTTAAAGAAGAGTTGTAATAACTCTTTTAATAACATTAAGCAAACACCCCTTAGAATTCAAGACTCTCTATGACCATTAGACCAATTCATGGTAGTTTGATTTACACTACACTAAAAATACCAGTTGAATCCCTATTTATTTATTGAAAGTACCTAATTAAATTTACAAATTTGAACATATAATCTGAAAACATATCAAAGCATATTCCGAATGAAAAGAATTCGACGATTAATTGTGTAAACCACCGCCTGTAGGAGATCATTTTAAAATATTCAGTAGAATCCACTTTACCTATAAAATGCAGTAGAATTAGATAGATGAACCAATGGAAATATGCAGCATTGAACTAGTGTTGATTCGTGCATTTCAATTCGGTTTTAGCCAGTAGAACCGAATGAACGATGGCTTCAGTTGATTGTGAACCGAACCGCGATTATGACAGAAATGAATGGAGAACTGTGACACGTTATGAATTTTCAATACAAAGAGAATGGAAGTGGCTTACCTTAATTGCCGCCGAAAGTTAGAGATTATGGGAGGCCGACGGAGATGGAGACAGCGACGACGACGGTGGCGGCAATGAAATGAGAGAGAGCGATCAAAAACAGGGAAGGAGGGTTTGAAAATAGGCACATTGTTTCTTAACTCCCACAATTGTGTGAATATCAGATATAATTTATGAAATTTAATATTTGAATATCAATAAATAAAAAAAAAATAAGTTAAGAATTTTTTTTTTCAAATACAAATTAAAGGGGAAGACCACAAGTGATAGGGTATTTACTCAAAACAATGAAATCACTACGCCATTCCTACTTTGGTTTAAAACTAATTAAAAAAATCTTTAAAATTCAATTTTGGTATTTTGTCCCTCATTTTTAGTGATTGTTCAGTTTTGGTCTTTCAATTTAAAAAGAATTAAAATTTAGTCCTCCAACTTTCAAAAAAGCTCAAGTTTATCTCTGCACTTAAATGGAGTTAACTACAAGTTAAGATGAGCTAAATTTTTTCTTGATGTGATGTGATGGGAAGAGAAGATATCTCTTTCTATTGTTTGGTCCAAAACTACTATCATATTAATCACTGATTTATTTTTATTTTTTTTCATTTATCATTTATCATTTCTCTATCCTTCCCTTTCCTTCATATTCTACCATAACCAAACATATCCTTGATCAATCGGTATTTCTTACTCTTAACTACCTTTGATCTCTCCCTCGACTCTCATTATTTTTATTTTAAATTGTGATATGAGTTTATTTAATTTCAAATTTAATTAGAAATGAGATTTGGGTTTAAAATTTAAATTCAAAAAATAAAGAAAGAAAAAAAAGAGGTGAGGGAGATTTTTTTTTTTTTTTTTTTTTTTTTTTTTTAATTGATTGACTACTTTATATTTCATACAATGGAAGACCCAATCTGATTTTTCACACTATTCTGATTTCATGCCATCATAAATAGTATTTTAATCTTTAATTATATTTGATTATAAACCAGGGATTATTTGGAGTGATTTTAAAGAGGAAATTATAGTAATAATTCGTTTGTATGACTTATTTAAAATATGATTATAAAAACTCGTTTTTAATAGTTTTATAGAACATTTAAATAAATAACTCTCAAGATTTCGATTTTCTTTCCTAAAAAATAATAATAAATTATTAGGCTGCTAATATATGTGTATCGCTTACTGTTATTAGTATTTAATAAAGTTTTAAAGGAAAACTTACAAAATTAGTTAAGCTTACGAAATTAGTCAAACCTAGAAAAATAATTATAAATATAGACATTTAAAAAAAAATAAAAATAACAAATGTAATCATAACTCCTACTTTTTTATAATAGAGTATTGTATTAAAAAACATATTTTAAAATTTAACTACTTTTATAATATTATTTTGTGAGAATAGCATATCTGGCACAAATTTTTAAAAAATATATATGTAATATTAAAATAGTTTTTTATAGTTTTTTCTTTTCTTTTTTTTTTTAATAACATACATTCGATTACGAACCACCAACCAACTTTGAAAACATACGCTCTAAAGTTACAATAGTAGCCACTTGTGGGGGAGATTAAAACATTCTGATCGAGATTAAGCTTAGCAAGCAAGTCAGAAATAAATATCATTTTTCTAAACAAAAGAATCATATCCCAAATGTCAGTAATAAGTTAAAAGAAATATTGAAAAATACCATTAATCACATTAATTACCATATGAAGAATCATATTCTACAAGATAGAAGAGATGCAAATACTAGAATTGTCTATGTGATATGTTTGAGATCCTCCCTGATAGCTAGACTTTCCATGATATTTGTAGATCAAGTTTTTAGTCTTCCTTTTGATCCCAAAGCTTTGGATAAATCATGCAATCCTTGGCTAACCACCCCATTTCTTTATGGGAACTGTAAGCTTTCCACGATCCATCAATATTTAGCTTTCATGACCCTTCAAGAGGTAGCCTCCAACTTACACTGCTCCTCTTAAGGGGAGAGGGAAGGACTCCAATTGCACCTAAAACAAAAGGATATCATTATAAACATTTGCATTAAGGCCAACTATCAAATATTGATAGGCACCGATTTATCTTGTTGAATCAATTACATTTTTTTTTATAATATTTTTTTAATGGTCAATAACATATTTATTCAAACAAATATCAATATTTTTATTCAAATCATAATAGTGAAAATATTTTTAATAGTTTTTAAAGTCAAGAGTATTTTTGAATATTTTAAAGTTTATGAACATTTTTTAAAATCAAACTTTAACAATTTCCATTCAAATTTAACAACAGAGATATTAGAAACATTTGATAAAGTTTAAGGACATCTGTAAAACTTTTCAAAATTCATAAGTAATATTGACAAAAACCCAAAAATTTAAGAGAATGTTTGATAATTTAGCCATCAAAACAATAATATATTACTAAATTAATTTCAACTATTGATTAATTAATCCAACTTTTTTGATAAATACAAAGTTTATTATTATTATTATTATTATTTTACAGTTAAATGTCATGAACAAAAACAAAATTTTTAACATTTTAGTGAATATTTTCACGCTTTCTATATTTTTATTATTTTCTTAAGTCGAAAGAGCTGGTATTTTTCAGTCAAAAGAGTATAACTCAACGATATTAGTGAACGTTTAAGGATCATCAAATCACAAATTCGAATCTCTCACCTCAATTGTTGAAATCTAAGTTAAAAGAAATATAGTATTTTTCAAGGCTAAGATAATTTTGAATTTTTGATACCATAGAGTCGGTGGCACATTGATTTCGTTGTTGAGTTGTAAGCAATTTCAACACTATCACATATGCATCACTAATACCAATTTGGTATCCACGGTTTGACGTTAAAACACATCAGAAACCTAATTGAGATAATACATCAACTATCAACATTGTTTAGGGGGCTCGCATCGGAAACCCTAATTAGAGAATACGTGTCCGGTTAAAACGCGATGCTATAAATTGGTCTCGTCCTCTTCACTCGCACTCTCCTCCTACCTCCTGTTTTCATCCCTAGAGAAAAACTGTTGAAGAACGAAATCTTCAGCAATGGCACCAAAAGGTACAACCTCCTTTCTGATTTTGTGTTTATTTGACTACGAGATGTTCGTTTATTCGAATTTCTGCTTTCATTTTTTTCAATCGAAGCTTGGCCCCATAGATGTGCATCAACGCGTTTTAAGTATTCGAAACCTAGTTTTTGAAATCTATTTCTTCTCTGAACAACGAGAATTAGTGTGATTTTGATGTGAGAAAATGATAGATGTTTGTTCTTCGTTCAATATAGATCGGTGGGTAGGATTTGAGTATGCTATAATTATCAGAAGGGTAGTCGATTGAAGCCTATTCTCTATAGATTTTTCTGTTTATTTTGGATTTAACTTCTCTCGATTCTTAAAGATGTTCTTCCCTCTTAGTTGCCCTAGATGATGTACTTTTTACTACATTTTGAGATGGTTGAATGGATATTTTAGTATTTTCGAAGTGTATGAATTATACTGGTGGAATCCGAGCTGATTTAACTACGCTGGGTATTTTGAGCTTTTGATGCTCTGGGTTAATCCTTAAAATAAGTGTTTTTATTTTATTTTTTGCAGCTGACAGCAGCAAGAAGGCTGATCCCAAGGCTCAAGCCTTGAAGACTGCTAAGGCAGTCAAGGCTGGTCCAACTTTCAAGAAGAAGGCCAAGAAGATTAGAACATCAGTTACATTCCATAGGCCAAAGACATTGAAGAAAGACAGGAATCCCAAGTATCCTAGGATCAGTGCAACTCCGAGGAACAAGTTGGATCAGTATCAAATTCTGAAATATCCACTGACCACAGAGTCTGCAATGAAGAAGATTGAGGATAATAACACACTTGTTTTTATTGTTGACATTCGTGCTGACAAGAAAAAGATTAAGGATGCGGTGAAGAAGATGTACGATATTCAGACCAAGAAAGTGAACACTTTAATCAGGTATGCAATGCACAATTTAGAAACTTTGATGAATATCAATTTATGTCCTACATTTATGTTATAAGCATTCATCATTTGGATGGAAACTTGGTATGATACAGAAGAAACAATAGTTCAGTTTATACTTTCTAGCTCTGCAGGTAAAAATACCTCAGCTATAGTTTTATGGTTGTTTGAGCTTGATTGCATCATTTTACTCCATCTTCAATCAATGAACGAAGTCTCTCAAGCTACAATGGGATGATAACTGATTGATGTCCTAATATATGATCCTACATTCATGATATGCAGGCCCGATGGAACGAAGAAGGCATATGTTAGGTTAACTCCAGATTATGATGCTCTGGATGTGGCGAACAAGATTGGTATCATCTAAAACTGCAGGGCTTGGAACGAGTATATTTTCTTATGGATTGTCACTTGTTTAAATTTTGGAGAGCATTTTGTAGTAGGGCCCTAGTTTTATTCTCTTTTTCTTTATACTGTGTAATGGTATTTGTTTGCTCAGCTAGACTGGGTTCTCACAATACATGGAACCCATTCCAATCATTTTCATTTAGTTTGCTTTAGATTCCATTACTGAATTTTGGTCTTTACAACCCTTTTTTTTTTCCTTTTAATATATTGGTACTCCAGCTTCTTATTATCAAGTGATTTCGATTGCTTCGAATTACCTTATGTACCGTAGAACAAGTTCTTTTCTGTTTTTTTTTATTGGAATTCAGTGATTTTTGTAAGTATGTCTCCTCTTTGAAGCATGGATGGTAGAAGGATTCTCCAAATAATTGAAGTTTATGTTATCCCAACGGAGTAGCACAGTGGTCGAAGGCTCGAGTTTTGATAATGTGCTCTCTCAAAAGTCTTGGATTCTAGAGTTACCTGTGACATTATTTTGTCAACACCTCTTGTGTTTTCATTTCTTTATTGTCTTCCGATGTCTTGTCTAGGAACATATGTGGTTATTTTGGATATATAAAGTTTCAATTTTTTAGTTTTCTAAAAAAACAATAATTGAAGCTTTATTGTTTTGAACTTGTATTTTCACCACCATTCTCTGAACTTGTTTTGAACTTTTATAAAAGTTTGTGGGAAGGTAGTATCCATTTACATACATATATTACTGGGAATTAATTAAATGTAGTAGGTGATGTAGTTGTTCTATGATCTATGCATTGGAAATTTAAAGCTGCAACTTTTTGTTCATAAGATTCATATCAGAGTTACTTGAACCCTTGTGCATTTTAAATGTATACATTTTGGTTCCTAAATTTTGAGGGTTATTTGTTTGGAGTATTTACATAACTATTTGTTCACTAGTGATTTTGACAAATAATATAAATGCGACAATCTCTATTGTGTTTTTCTGAATTTTTTTTTTCATATACAAATATTTAATGTTCTCGTTCTTGAAGTTGATTTTGTCTTGTGGGTTTCACATCTTATTCTCAAGATTGAATTCGTTGGTATTCAATCACGTTCTTTGTAGTTGATCAATGAATGTATGTTCTTTGTATTTAGTTGCTTGTTTGTGGAATCGTTTGATTTTTGAAGTGATTTTGGACTTGAGAAGTGATTATGGACTTCGTAATAGAAGCTTTTGGCCTTTTAAAATGAATGAAAGTCTCTCTATTTATAGAGTTTCATGCATTCTGAACTTAATGTGATGGGTTTTTGGACCTGAATTTTGGGCTTGGACCATTGAATTTGTCTACATGGACATGAGTCATTCATATGAACTTGGGTCACCCATTAAACTTGAGTTTTATTTAATTTTTACACAGTTTCAAAATAAAACAAACTTATGATTCAATTTAATTTTGAGAAATATTGTCTCAAAATTTAACTTAATTTCGCTATTAAATTTGAGAGAATGACGTGATAATTTATGATTGACCGAAATTTCTCCGTCAATACTATTAAAAATGAGCTTTTAACATAAGGATTGGTTGAACACCAACATCTTATTTGGGAGCGCTCTCTATGTAGAGCTTGTGGTCAACCTCCCCAAATTTGTACTAAAAAAAGGTTTTTATAGTCATTTTATAAAAACTTCATTCAAATAAGTTATTATTACAATTTTTCTTTCATAATCATTTAAAATAATCTTTTATTTCTAATCACTTAAAATAATCATTCTATCATTTTGCAAACAAACACCTCTTTAATTTGAGGATTTTCATTTTAGTCTATTAACTTTTAAATGTCTAATTTCATCTTTTAACTATCAATTAATTTTAAAAACAATTATTGTCTCAAAAAAAAAAAAAAAAAAAACAATTCCTTGATGTTAGTTTAGGTAAAGCTAGGAGTGAGAAAAAATTGGAAATCGAAATGGTTTGTTTTTTAAAACAATACCGTAACATTTGATTTGATAATTTAGAAAATTGAAATATATCGATTCAGTTTTGGTTCGTTATGACGATTCAATTAAAAATCAAATTGAATACATAAATATTAAGATTTTTTTTTTGTTTATATTTAATGAGAGAACAAAATTTAATTGTAAAATATAAAATAAAAACATCATAAATATTGTGGTATTTATGGAGAATGTCGTTTTTTATTATTATAATAAAAATACTTTTAATCAAAATTGAAAATGAGATAAAAAGAAAAACTAAATCAAATTAATGAATTTGTATAGATATGGATTTGAACTCAATAATTGAAGAACTAAAAATATTGATTTGATTGTCGGTTTGACACAGAATTTGATACTGAAACTAAGTAAAGTAAATTTAGAGTTAGACTATAATAATATTTTTGTTCTCTCTCTCTCTCTCAATCATTTCTATTCTCTATTTTTTTTTTTTTTTGAAGGGTGAGATAGAAAAGTATAGGATAGAGATGATTTAAGGCATTAATCTCCCATCCTTTGTAAATATGAAATGAATGAAGATAAATCTGAGATTTCTTTTTACTAATTTTGTTATGTTGAAGTGGCGAATTGTTCATGAAATTGAAACATCAGCATCATACTTAGCTTGAACAATTTTGGGGTTATAATATTCCACCAACCCACATCGGCAATTCTCTCGTTTACATAGATCAACTGTTCTTCGTCGTCGTTTTTTATTGTTCATATATATTAAATTCGCTGACTTATCAACAAGCACCAGTGGTCTAGTGGTAGAATAGTACCCTGCCACGGTACAGACCCGGGTTCGATTCCCGGCTGGTGCATGTTCTCCAAGCGATGATGAAGTTGGCCAAATTGTGATCTGGGTTGATCGCAGCCGTCTGAATAACTGACGAAATAAACAGCCTTCTGAGCTTAAATTATTTTGATTTAAATTTTAATTTTTTATTCTCCATTATTTATTTGACAAAAAGATCTTAACTTTGAGCTGTCCGAGTTGAGCATCCCCGTTCTTGTTCTTTGAAAATGCATTCGAGCTCGAAATGCAGCTACTTTCGGGGTCTAAATATTGCACATAGTTAGCAAATTTTGAGGTCATCGCCTCTTTAAGGTTGAGGTCGTCATTGCTAACACGACGCTAGTTAGTGATATTTCATATAAATTGTTGTACTTTGTGTCTCGCATGCATTTTTTTTAGTTCTTGAGTTTCGATTATTCATAATAGAGAGTTGAATGAAAATTCTGATGATTATATTTCACTCTGCCAAACTGATATTGGAAGTTTAAACTTTGAAGCTAAATTTGCAAGAGCTTCAAAAGCTCCATTTTGCACAGAAGTTTGTTTCTAAAGAGTCATCCATCTTTTAGAAAGGAATAGAGTTTGAAGAACTGATTCAAAGGAAAGAAGAAAAAAAAAGAAGCAATTTTATGTAAAGAAGTTCATCTTCCAAATTGGTTATTAAGATCTTTTTCAATTGGCTCCATTTTTTAATGATTGATCTCTGACTTGTTGATTCTTGTATTGATTTTTGACTTGTAGATCTTGTTTAATAATCGATTTCTGATTAGTTGATTGTTGGAGCGGTCTTTGACTTGTCGATTTGTTTGAATAATTCACTCGAAGAACATAAAGCACGTTGTTCGTGTTTGAGAGACATGTTTATGAAATTGCTTGACCTTCGAAGTATTTTTGGACATAGAAAACATGTTTTCGTCAAATGAAGAAGATCTTCTCTATTTACAACTGCATTTCGCTTTGTGATGTAGATCATACCAAGAAGAGCAACAAGTCAAATATCAATCGAACACCAACAAACTCAATCTTGCTTCAGCTGTGAAGCCCTTGAAACAAATTCAATCTCGAGAATAAGCTACAAAGTCTTGGACAAAATTCGTTAACAAGTGAATTACAACTCTATTGTACTGCAATTGGTGCATTAGTCTTTGCGAATACTCAAATTATTGATTGAGTGGATGCTAAGACATCACTAGTACCAGTTGAGCTACGCTCGCTTTGGCTAGCTGAATAACATTTTAAACTGTTTAAATTATATGACTCTTTCATCTTTGATAACGTTAATTCACAAATTCAAATATAGTTTCGATTAGGGAACTTTATATCCATAGCCATATGGAGAGAACATTTTACATTGCTGCCAAAAATTGAAACTAATTGCAACCATATCCATTTCTATTATTTTGAATTTAATAATACATAG
>JBBMEG010000003.1:7809074-7822308 GCA_037832605.1 Cyclanthera cordifolia
TTATTATTATTATTATTATTTTGTTATTATAAATCCCCTAAAAATAATATTGGCTAAAATAATGATGAAACTAATTTTAAATTTTAATATATTAATGAATATGTTATTTTGATCTTTAACCAAACTTAAAATTTTAGAGGAAAATAAGTGTACATATAAATTCAAATGATACACAAAAGTTAAAATTAAGCATGATTAGAATGTGAGTGTAAAACATAAACACCAAATAGAAATAACACACTAAACCTAGAGATTGAAAATATTAATAAATTTGGCGAACAAAATTATGATGAAGTCCAAGAATACAAACCAAAGAAGTTCAGAGTTTTGATAATTGACTTCCTCTCAAACAAAGATTAAGCAAAGATTTGAAGTTGCTATTATCCGTCTCTCGTTTTTTGTTTCACTTTTCTTCGCTTACATTGCCAATGCGTCACTTTATATATGGTTTTGCTCCCTACTTTCTCTTTTGCCTTCCTCTCAAACAAACATCTATATTTCATTCATATTCTTCCATTTATTATTGCATGCTTTGAAATCAAAACCAGAAGAAACAGCTACCAAACACAAATCTCTTAACCCCCAATAACCTCAAAGGCCAACTTTTGCTTACCCTTTTTCTCAATTCTATACCCTCTTCTCCGATTTTGTGGTGGGTGTTTCATATTTTGCCTCATCTTTGCTTCTTTTTCGAGTTTCGAATGGGACCCATTATAGGGTTCAAGAGAAAGAATAATAAGAAGAAGAAGAAGAAGATGATGGTTGACCAGAATGCCTTCCCTGCTTCTTCACTAACCTCTCAGCCCCAACCCTTGGATTGGTGGGATCAGTTTTCTCTCAGGATCTCTGGTAAACTATTCTCTTGCCTTTTGCTCTTTTATTGAATTTGTGCATTGCTATTGCTCTTATTTGATTGCTCTTTATTGGGTCTCTCGATTGAATTTTTGTGTGTTTGGTTATGCTTTTGGACGGCACTGGAATGTGCATAAGTGTTGAATTCCCACTTAATAAACCGTGTTATTCTTTGGCATAATCTGTAAATTCTTCACTCTTTCTTTGATATCTTAATATCTTTTAGAGGGACAGGCTGTTGGAGTGATTCCTATGAGTTTTACTGATTTTGGAGTTTTATGGAAATGGATCAATTCTGTTCTGTACCTGTTATTTACTTAGATATGTTAGTTCACTTGATATACTGTTGTATACAAGTACTGGCTTCTCACTTAGCGGACTTATGCTATATGTTAGTTCACACATTTGAAGGTAAAGTTGGTGTGGGAAGTTTTTGTTTCTAAGGAGTTAATCTTTAATCTCATTCAATTTTCGGTTAGGACAGTATTCGATTTTGATTGGACTCTTATGCTATAGAGTAAATGACAATGCTGCTTGTAAACTGATTGATTATTGTTACAGAATATTAATTATTTCTTAGTTGCTTCTTTTACTTTGTGACTCGTTATACTTATTCATGTTTGCTAATAAGACGTAGAATTCCCCTTAGTTTTAATTGACTGGCTAGATTATCGTGTATGAGGCATTAGCTTAATCTGTAGGTCATATTCAACAATGTTTTAGAAATGGGTGGGATTGATTTCTTGTATGAACTTTCTTCTTTGATAATCATCTAGTATAGAGATATCCAATTGGCAACGTTTGAGGATCGAATTCTACTATAATTTTTTCACTACTCATACATCCATCTTACAAAGCCTTTCTTCTTCCATGAGGCGAGCAGGGATATGCCTTTTAGCTTCATTTTATAGTAGCAGCAAGGATTTGCTTAAACTACTAAATAATGCTAATATAACATAAATATGCTTAAACTGTATCATTAAATATTAATTACTTGCCAACATCAATAGGAAGTTTCTATATAATCTTTTATCTTTTATCTCAACATGGCTGACAATAATTTTCTTTAGAAAACTAAGTTCACTATAATCCACAACTCTCGTTTTCGCATTTATTCATTAGGATATCACTCTGATTATAGTACACTGAAGTTAGAAACTGGCATTGGTTGATATCCATAAGAAAGCAGTGACTGGGAAATGGAAGGATGGCTTTGAAAGCAATAATGTACATAATGTAGAAGGGCGCGAGATGACAACATTTTTATGGCCTACTGTGTTTATGATTAGATAACAAGAAAATAAATTAATATGATGTTTATGTTGATATAGTATGTTAGAATTTAGAAAGCATGCTAAACCACGAGATTGTGAGAGCCAATTCTTTTGGTTAGTATTGTTTGTTCTATTGTTCAAATAATTCTGGTTGATGGCCATCAATTCAAATAATTCTGATCGATGACAGTCAAATTCAAGTCATTATATATTGTTGTATACTATAATGTAACCTGATTTAGCTGAAATTTTAGAAAAATATTCTAGAGAGATTGACTTTTGTATCTAAGACAACCCATTTATAATTTTCATTAATTAATTTGAGCTATAAACATCTTTATCTGGCTGCTTTTGAGGTATCTTGGAAATGGGTACGTTTAAGATTAAAGTCAATTCAATGTAGCAATGCTGCAATGCATACAGAAAACTGTATCTGGGATCTCTTCTGAATGCTCAAGATTTGTTTTTGGTGTTCTGGATATGGATATTCATTAAGGTCTCTCCATATTTGGAAAACAATTAAATTCGAAAATACTGATATGGCATGCTCAAGATTTGTTTTTGGTGTTCATATTTCATGTCTACTGTCTATTCTTTCTTTTTTATCTGCATATTCCTCCTTTTTTTTCCCATTGCCTTTTAGTATATATCAGTATTTTTATTTTTTTTCAAATTGTAAACGTGTTTCTTCCATGTCACAATTGCTCTGTATTGTACTACAAAGATGTTTCAGGCATCTATTTTAGCAGATATTCTTACTCAATCATTTCAAGCACGAACATTTCTCGTGTGCTTCAACTTTTGTATTTTAACAAAGTGTCTTAGATGAGCTTACAACCAATCAAAATAACAATGACTCAAATGTTAATCATAAATTTTCAGGAATACTAAAAGAACCTGACAACATGATATACAGGTTTAATCTATCTTGATTTCATGTTAAACAGAACCTAATAACATGATCTGAGTAGGAATAAAAAATTAACAGATGTTGGTTACAGTTTAAGATGATTTGGACTTCTTGAACTGACAGTTCACTGTAGTTTAGTTTATGTGAAGGCTCTAACTTCTTATTGTCAAAAAAATTTCTGTAGCTTCAGTATATTTTTTAAAATAAAATTTCTCATTCATGATGTGGAAACGATCAGCCAATTGTCACATTTAGCAGTTACATTGTTCTGGCCATGTTTATGATGCAACAAGTAAATATTTACTTTTAGTTTAAAATCAAAGGATTTGGCATAAATGTGTTGCCAATTGACTTCATCTGATCTTATCTTGTCGCGTCGGCATATAACTACTGCATTACTTCTGGCTTTATTATGTTCACAAAATTTCACTTCATCTTTCTTTTGATCAATGAGTTGGTACCTAGGTCTGAGATTCATATTAGCCTTACTAATAATGTCAGTTGTTTTATCTTTACTATGAATCAGCTCTCTCCTTCGCCTGAGAAAGTAGAATGCCATGAAATAAACAGTTTTTCTTAGAATTAGAGCATTTGCAGCAGGGATTGATCATGATTTTTATCTTTGTTTTTGCCTGCTTCTATCAGGGCCATTATCTCAGTCCAAGAATACAAAATTTGAGTCAGTATTCAAAATTTCAAGAAAGACATTCAACTATATCTGTTCTCTTGTTAAGGAAGCTATGATGACTAAAGCATCGAATGTTACCGACTTAAACGGCAAGCCTTTATCTATAAATGATCAAGTCGCTGTTGCTCTTAGGCGGCTTAGCTCGGGTGAATCATTAGCGAATATCGGCGATTCATTTGGAATGAATCAGTCATCAGTTTCCCAAATAACTTGGCGTTTCGTGGAGGCGATGGAAGAGAAAGGGCTACACCACCTCTCATGGCCTTCAACAGAAGAAGATATGGATCAGATAAAGTCTAAGTTTAAGAAAATAAGAGGTCTTCCTAATTGTTGTGGTGTAATCGAAACAACACACATTATGATGACTTTGCCAACGACAGAATTGGAAAATGGCATCTGGCTTGATCGCGAGAAAAACTGTAGCATGACCTTGCAAGCAATTGTAGACCCAGAAATGAGATTCTGTGACATCATCACAGGTTGGCCAGGAAGTTTGAGCGACTCTCTCGTGCTACAAAGCTCGGGATTTTTCAAACATTCCCAAGATGGTAGGTGGTTAAATGGCAAGAAGATGAAACTCTCAGAAAGCTCAGAACTAGGAGAGTATATTATAGGAGACTCTGGTTTCCCCCTGTTGCCATGGCTACTAACTCCCTACCAAGGGAAAGGCCTTTCAGATTACCAGACCTTGTTCAATAAGCGACATTTTGCCACGAGGTTAGTGGCTCAAAGGGCATTGACAAGGCTGAAAGAGATGTGGAGGATCATTAAAGGGGTAATGTGGAAGCCTGACAAACAGAAGCTACCAAGGATCATTCTTGTTTGCTGCTTACTTCACAATATAGTCATCGATATGGAGGACGAGGTGCAAGACGAAATGCCCTTGTCTCATCATCACGATCCAAGTTACCAACAACAACGTTGTGAATTCGTCGACAATACAGCTTCCATCACGAGGGAGAAGCTCTCCATGTACTTATCTGGAAAGTTACCACCCTAACCGTATCCCGTCTCATGTCAGAAGATTCTTTTTTTTTTCCTCTCTTCCTTTCCTTTTCATAGATTGATCTTTGTTGCTGTTGAAATTGATATTCACTAGTTTAGTTGTTATGTATGACAAATTTGATTCATAGTTTAATACCTATAGCTGTGATGAGACTATGGTTTGCTCAACAGATAGATTCCCAATTTCCTTTCTGCACACTTCATGCTGTTTGGCAACCCTTTTTTTTTATGACATCTCAGTTTGCATTTGCAGAACAAAGCAAACTGTTTGCAACTTATCTGGCCCTCTGATCGTGTCTACATTTTCCACTTTTAACATGCTTGTTTTTCAAGGTTTTAATGCGCAGCCTTTTTTTTTTAAATCACGCGTGAACATTTTACTAGAAATGTCTGCATTTTTTGCTGTTGGATTCCTAAAAATAATTTAACTGCATATATGTCTCATTCATACGAGTTTAAAGACTAATATTTGTACTAGTATCTACCAAATACTCCTAAAAAAACTATATCCAAACGAAGTTTTGTTTGCAATCATTACTTTAAATACTCAAAATAAATACTCATTCTAAATACTTTTAAAAATTACATTCAAACGAGATTTTGCATGTAATCATTACTTTACTCAAAATAAATTTTAATTCTAAATACTAATTTCAAATACTCTTAAAACCTACATCCAAGCAAGGTTTTTTTACAGAATCAGTACTTCTAAATATTCATTCTAAATACTAATTTTAATTACTCTTAAAATCTCCGTTCAAACTTCCACTAAAAGTTGTACTCATTTATTATTAAAAAAGAACTACAGAAAATTGCAAAAACCATGACTTCAGTTGTCGCATGTCCAAGATGAAAATTTTCTTCGATTGTGTCATCAAGTTATTTCCTTATTTATCTCAAGTTTCGCATTTGTTTAAACCCCTAATATTGATGATATTTAGGTAGGAAATATAAACAACCTAGTTTCACATGTGTTGGAGCAAGATGATCACATGGATACTGTAATAAAAACAATCATCTTGATTGATATGAATTTTTTTGGATGAAATCCAAAGAAAAGTGATAGAGGTTATGTTCAAAGTTGCAAACAAAATCTCACATTACTCGATTAAGAGGAAGATCTTGGGTAGATATAAGAAGAGGATAACAAGTCTATTTGAAATGAGACATTTTAACAAATGATAAAAAACAAAATTATGAGAGTTAATGCTCAAAATGAACAAAATATTATATCAATGTGGGATACGTGGTGGATGTGTGTTTCTAACAAAAGTAGACATTATATCATATACCTAACGAGATTTGTTGAAAGTTATCCTCCTTTCATGGCAATCCTACTCACGTAGTCATTCGAGTAGAAACTCTTGTATCAAATACAAATATTTTGTTTCTTCTTGGCTATGGTTTTTTTTTTTCACGCAAAAAAAAAAAGCTTTATATTAATTGCGCTAATTGTCATCATTCATATATCATGACCTTATTTTCATCCAACTAACATAGAAAAATTTTATTTACATTAAGTTTGGCCAAAGCGAGTATAGTTCAACTGACACTAGTGATGCATTAATTGTCAACCACTCGATCAATGGTTTGAGTACCTATGATGACCTCCATGTAGAATTTGTTGTCCCATTCCTCAACTTCTACTTAAAAAAATAGGGATAGTCTGGCCCCTAAAACTAACAACTCGGAGTACTTAGTCTAAATTAGAGTGCGACCCTCTTGCATTTATGCTTGAACGATTTGTTCTAATAGCTATAGACTTGGCTTCTGGGTCATCCAAAGTTGCACTTACAAATATGCTGAGGGCTAGATACTTTTTTTTTTTTTCCAAGTAGAAATTTCCTAAAAGATGGCTAATTAAATTAAATTGTTTAACAATATTGAATTTTGGTGTGTATTTGTGTGAACTCATACTACAAAAAGCAGCTAACTACTATGAACGAGTTTATTGGTCAAAATGTGAGTTATAAGAATTATAAAGTAATAAGAGTTTAATTAAGTGACGATCACCTATTTAAAAAATAAATATCATTTTCATTTAAAATTACGATTTGACCTTTAAAACCCACAAAATAAGTAAAAGGTTTAGGAAATAAAAGGGTCATGTATTATATATAGATAAATGAGTTCAATTCATACAAATTAATGTATCGTTGTCATATTAACTAAGATTAGTTAATGTAAACTTTGTGTATGAAAATGAAAATACTTTGAAAGATCAGATAATTATAAAAGATTGCTGACTGAAAAATAAGAGCCCCACTTGATAATTAAACCACTTAATCTAAATGATCTTTTGTAGATAACATCAAAAGTCAGTACTTGCTTAAGTCAATGCATAATCTCTCATCAATAATTAATCCATATTTAAATGGTTGATGAACATGGAGTTGACTTTTTAGAGCCTCCATTTGACTTCAATGTTTGCCACCCCCTCCCCTCTAAAAAAAGCAAAGAAATTTGCTCATCAAATGCAAGCTACACGACTAAAACAATTTAAGTATGGACTTTAATTCATAAGATTGAAAAGATCTAATTAATCCTTTCAAAAGTTTAGGATAGACTTTTAATCCAAATTTGAATTATGTGTATTATCTTCTATGTATTTTTCTTCTTAGTTGTCAGGTGTAGATCTACAATTATTGTGAAGGATATGGTTATGGATCCTTATTAGGAGTAGTTGATTTTCTTTATTATTACTTTTTATTTATTTTAATGATCGCATGATCAATTTCTGTAGAGATTAAAACATAAGATGTTTACGAAAACTAGTGGTGAATTATTATGTTTTAAAAACCATCCTTTCATGATTTAGCAAGCTTAGATATAGTTAATCAAGTTAAGGTCATACATCGACCAAGAAAACATGAAGATTCTCCACCAAATGTTGAACTTATCCTAAACAACTGAAATAAGTCTAACTCATTGAAAAAATTTAGATATTAAAAGTTGTTAATTAATATATAAACTTTAGGTCTTAATTCAACAAGCACCAGTGGTCTAGTGGTAGAATAGTACCCTGCCACGGTACAGATCCGGGTTCGATTCCCGGCTGGTGCATAATTAGTCTTGCGATGAAGAACTGTGCCGATGTGATCTGGTCGATCACAGCCGTTTGATCTTTCTGAAGAAATCAAATAGCACATCTCAGAGCTTGATTAATATTTTTTATTTTTTTTTAAATCCTTCGTGGTGGACGTGGGTCTATTATTACCATATAAATAAGCATGATTTTTCTAAATAATTAACACATAATTGAATTAATTAATGCATTGGGAAAATATTAATTCAAAGATTTAAGATCGAAAATCATAAATGATCCTTGATTATTTTGCTCTTTTTAATATTGAAAGAATTGCAAGAATAATGTCAATACACACCTGTGTCATTCCACTTTTTGCATTACTCACTTTGGGATATTACAATCGCAAGAAAGACAGCTTGAAATTAGTAAAATTTTAAGTCTAATTTCTAATTAATGAGGTTATGTATTCGTAATTTTTCTAAAAATTGTTCTTTAATGTATCCCATTAATATTTATTAATTATTAATTATAGGGGGAAAATTGAGGGGGTAAATCTATTTCTGGAATGCACTTTTCTGTTTTCAAATTAAACCGTATTATTGCAATAATGATGTATTAGTCACATTAATGATAAAATCACCAAAATATATTAATTTGATCTCAATCTTCTATTTTTGAATAAGTTATAATGTCAAGTACGGTTGAATTAGGTAAATCACTAATCAACCTAAAGTTTAAATTAATAAATTGAGACAGTTTTAATTATGTCAACTAACATTTTAAGTGGCAGTAAAAGTAAAAAATAAAATTTGAATGTCTTGTAACCCACAAAATTTAATTTAATATCTTACTTACTGACCTCAATTAAAGAAAAACTATTTCAACTATATATTATGTGATTAGGTTAATGTAGGCTTAATTATTGAAAGATTTTTTTTAATCGAATGGAGGTTTCTATACATCATCATCAACGCTGTTAAGTTTGGGGAGGAAATTTTGAATTAGCAATGGGATTTTTTTTTTTTTTTACTTTACTTTAAATAACTAGTCAAATAATATATAATAATTGTATTTGTGCAAAAAATCTAATCTTATTATACTGATATTCAAACCTTTAAAAATATTTTCGCATAAGATATTGTAATTATTTTTGAAAATCATTTATTTAAAAATAGTGTAATCAATACCAACCATTCCTGACAGTATTTTTTTGTACGATTTTAGCCTTCCCATAATAACAAAAGCACCATCTAGCCCAAAAAATCTATGCGTTTTCTGGTGCTCTAGAAAATTGCATTCATCTCCAACAAATCTTTTGAATCATATTTTTGTCTTCGTCCAAGAAATCACATTTATCTTCGATAAAAATACATTCACAATTGTTCGATTTTCGGCTTCATTTGCTACGGGAAGTCTTCGATTCCGCTGCTGGTTCGTGTTCCAGTGCAAAATCCGTCCGATTCGACTGCTTCAAAGTCCGACGATTTAAGTATTTCTAGTCTTAAGCTTTTTGACGATTTAGGTATTTCTTTTTAGCGTTTTTACTCGTTCCCTTCTAATTAATACGATTTTGGTTGGTTAATCACGATTATGTATAAACCTTAGTAATTTTGGTCATATTACGATTTCAGTTAATTAATCGGCAAAATGTGCGATTTTATATATTGTTATTGTATTGTGTTTGTATTTTGAAACTATGTACATTGTTTGTGCTTCATATTGCTTATTGGGTTGGTTTTAACTTCGTTTTAAGGTTTATATAAATGCTTTAAAATTAGGTTTAGAGTTTGCAGTTACTAATTTACCCATTGTAAATAATAATATCATGTTACTGGAATACTAATAAATTACAGTACTTAACCCTAGACAATATGGTATTCTAAATTGAGATTTGACTTTATCTTGTATAAGGGTATATCGGTCTTTTTGGTTATATGTTAGATTTATATAGTATTGAATGGATTATTTCAATATTAATAACTATGTATTAGTATCCATTTCACAAGGTTATAAAAAGTTCATGGAAACTTCCATTTAGAATGGGTTTTGTTTTTGTCTCGACAACTTCGAGTTATTTTAATTAAGTAAATAAAAAGGAAGTATGGATTTATGTAATATAATTAAAATAAAAAATAAAAAGGAAATGGTGAAATGGAAAATTAGGGTTAGTGTGGGAAAAGGGTTTGTTTTTGTTGGCGTAGTAGGTGTTTGGATTTTCGTGCTACCATATGCAATTACCGAATAATTTGACAACATTTATATGCAACTACCCATTATTCATACTCGGATATACCTCATCTTTCTAATCAATATCTACAAAAATATTATTAATAAAAATTATAATATTTTTCCAAAACATTATTCACATACATACATTTGACTAACTTATATAAAACTACCTTCCTCAAATCTTATTGATTTAATTATTAAAATATGTAGTGTATATTTGATAATAGTTATGTTTCCCCTCTATTTTATTTTTATTTTTTAAGAATTGACCTTAATCTATAGGTTGTTTAACTTCTTTTTTTTTAATGATTTATTGTCACGAAAGCTCTTGACGTTGTTAGTTTTTCTATAAATCTATTAATCTAATGATCGAGTTGACGATTAAAAAGTCATAAATTTGAATATACACTCAGTGAAGTGGAGCAATACCAATTTTCAAGATCAAACTAGCGACTCTGGTGTTGAATTGGATTTACATCAAACAATGAAATCACTATGTCACATCAGTTAATTGTTGTACAACTAAAATCAATAAAATAATTATTAAAAAAATACATCAAACTGAGCAAGTATATAAATCTTAGATAACTTTTTTAAAAAGTTCCTATATGTTGTTATTTATTTATTTATTTTCCTTTTACTAGAATACTAATTAAAAAAGTGTTTTACTAATTAAAAAAGTCCTAAGAATGTATTTAGCAATATATTACAAAAGATATAAATAACAAAAAAAAAAAGAAAAAGGCATTAATGGTTCTAGAAAAACAAAATCTTTATGAAATAGAATATTTGAAATGCACAGCTTGTGAGTTATGTATACCTGCAATGCAATTGAATAACAAAATTAAGAAATTAATACCGACCTTAAAAGTATTTTTGTGCTATAATCAAAGAATATCAAAATTTACCAAACACCATAACGAATTAATTAAAATTGTTTTCTAGAGATCTTATTATGATCGCATGCCAAACTAATTTAATTAATATGCATTAATCACCTCCGGATTTGAGGCCCTTCAAATTAAAACAAACACCTCAAAATTGTTTTTGATTTGAGGTTAGAACAAGCACCCTCAAAGCGTGTTTGAGATTACAATTTATAATAATTGCATACAAAAATCAGTTGAACATTACACCAAAATTGATCTTAAGCAGTTTTTGACATGAGTTATTAATATATTGAAGAACCGAACGCAATGAAGATTTATTTGAACTATATGAAGATCTGGATTTATGTATGTATATGTATCGTTGTAAACGAACAAAGAGATCTAGATTTAAGTATAAAAAAATAAGTTAAAGAAAAAAAAATAGCGAAACAAAAACTCAATCCTGTTCGATCTGCTTGAATATGTACTGTTAAATTCAGAAGAAACAATCAACCAAGGAAATACTCTTTCCTAGCTGCAGAATCTTACTATCGTTCTCAGACGGAGTCAAATTCAGATCCAGGCACAAAATTCTCCCACCGCCGTTTGTTTTCTTGACCAGAGGCGGTTGAGAACGCGGCGGAGGAGATAAACTACTCGGATGATCATGATTGTTCGTAAGTCGACCGTGATCCGTCAACAACGTGGCGGCTCGATGTCTCCTCATATGTCCTCCAAGCGCTTGGCCAATCGCAAATTCCAGTCCACAGATGCTACACTCGTGCGTCTTCGGCTTGATCGGAGAGCCTAGCGAGGATGATCCATCGGAATTTCCGCCGTCGGCTCCGACGATTCGCGGCTTCTTGTGACTAGCACGGTGGCCGCCGAGCGCCTGAAACGATGAAAACTTCCGGTTGCAGGTCTTGCACTCGAAAACGCGATTCGGAGAAGATGAAATTATTGAGGAGGATTCGATTAGATCTGGAGTAGTAGTGATTGGACTGCTGCGAGAAAGTAACATCAAGCAGTTCGCCATGGTTGTTATGCTCTCGAGTTCTCTCTCTCTCTTCATGATGATGAAAAGAAAATGGAATTATTTTCTCTCTCTCTCTCTCTTCGATGGTTTGTGTGTGAAGATGAAAACGGAAATGGCGTGTTGTTTCAGTTGTGTGAAGGAATAGAATTCTGAACTGGATTGGTTGTGATTATTTATAAATATTCGTGATGAGAAAGAGAGAGTCAGTTGACATTTGGGAATGACAATTGTACCCTCGGTTTCTTGACCCAGAAGGAAGAGTAATTACAGATTGGGGATGGAAATTTTGTGAGGGTAGTTATGTCATTTGGGCTTAACGAGATAGAAATAAACGCGTCAGCATGAGAACAGAACGTCGTGGCTGAGTTAACTCGCTCTTTCGAACTCAGTGAGTAGCTGAGTTCGGTGGTGAATCAATTCTTCGTGAACATTCCAATCTCATCTGAACAAATTATGCAATAAAATTTGCTTAGTGAAGTTGTCTCACAGTAATTACTGTAGGTGAACTGAATAATTTACATTTCGTGTATTCAAATGACTCGATTTTGTTTTCTTTCTTCTCCTCCCCCTCTTATTAATCATAAATTGAAACATTAAGATTGTTGTAAGTAATTAGACGGGCCTAAAGAGTTTTGCAATGCAGAAAAGAGGTGGACACGGCAAGTAAACCGCGGAGTGGTTGACCGTTGTACATCTTGTACTTTGGGGGCACCAACCGTAAAAAAAATAAAGAAGTAGATAGGTGGAGACGATGCTTTTAATAAAAATAAAAATTTAAATGCTTACGTGTAAGGTTTCCAGATGACTGGTCCACCAACATAGCAGTAGGGTTGGGCCCCACCGCGGCACATGCCAATTTCTTGGAAATTTCTCTTTTCACTTTCCTTGTTTAAAATCTCATTCAGTCAAGTCAATTTTGGAAATTGAAAAAATTAGTTTTTGTAGAAATAAATCCATGTTTATATATATATTTGTAAATTGAGAGACTGAGAAAAAATAGATGTTTAATGCAATGAAAAGAAAAAAAAATAAAAATAATAATAAATTAGTGTTTTGTATGATGGGGAGAAATAAAAGTTATAATGGAATGTAATAGAGATTTATTTTTAAAAACATAGATTAAAAAAAAAGATTCAAATATTTTTTATTTTTTCTATTTCATAAAATAACATTTTTCAAAGTGTTGAAAAAAACATTTTGAAAACTTATTTCTATTTTATTTATTATTTATATGAAACTTAAAATTACTTTGAATTAGATATAGAAATTGCAAAAGTTAAAATACAATTCTGAGTAGAAAGTCGAAACAAAATTATAGTGCTTTTTAACCTAAGAGTGAATTT
>JBBMEG010000003.1:7822408-7867427 GCA_037832605.1 Cyclanthera cordifolia
TATATATATATAAAAAATCATGTGACACATTTTTATGTAACAAAAAGTATGCATGAGATACTTTTAGGGAAGTATGCAAGTAAACCGTATGATTGTTCAAATTATAACCAACATTCAGAGTAAGTAGAATTAACCCAATTCAATACGACGATCAAGAGTAATTTTAGCTTATTCCTGAATTAATCTAAAATTAATTTAGTTTATTGCAAACGAAGTTAATATTAATATTAAAAAGTATTTTTCACTTATAATGTAACTATAAATGTGTATTTAGTATTTTTGAATTTTATTACTCTCTAAAATTCGATAAAATATTGTTTAAATATTTAGAATGCACATATTTAATATTAAATGAAGTTGAATGGTTAACAATAGTTATTAGGTTGATTTTTAAAAAAATAAAAATACAAATTAACATATATAAGTTCGAATTAAAAAGATAAAAATAAATTTATGAATTCAACCCAACCTGAATTAAAGTTATAAACAATGATGATGTTTTTTGTAATCTCTTAACCACTTTTTTTTTTTTTATATATACACACACATATAAATAAATAAATAAAGTATAAAAACGTATTTTTATTTGTATATAAATATGTATTTACATGTCTTTTACAAAAATGTCCCAAGTCAAAGAGAAGTAGGATTAATAATAAAATTAATATTGACTAATATATTTTTATATAACAAATTTCAAAGCAATGTAACAAACAATTACAAAATATTCTTAAAAAAAACATGATATATCTAAATAATTAATCAATATAAAAAAATAAGTTAAATGGATGAATTAATTAGAATAACCCGAATTCTTTATGTAAGGGAGGTTTAATTAAGAACCGTACAAAAATTTAAGTGAAAAGAAAAAGACAAAAAGAAATAAAACGTTCAAAAATTCAAAAACATAAAAAACGAATAATAATAATAAAATATGTGGGCTCTACACGTAGGAATATTCGGAGGCGTGGAGCCCACTCGTCGGTTATGGGCCGAGTTTGTCATCTATGTGAACCAAATGCGAGAAGAAACACTTCTCTTCCATTTCCTTTCTGGCAACCCAAATAAAGCTTAGTCTATTTTAACCACTCTTTTGAAATAGAATATTATTTTTAAATAAAATTCAACTACAAATGGGAAGGGGTGTATTTGAATTTATTATTTCAAAATCAAACTTAATTATGTCCATTGAACTCTAATTAATTAAATGTTGTTAGATAAAGTCTAATAAATCTATCCTATTAACTTTTTTTAACTCAAAATTAAACTTCACTTTTCAACTTCAAGTTATGTTTGTTTGTTTTTTTTTATAAAAAAAGAGAGTAAATCAGTGCTTCTAAAAAATTACTCATTTTTAATCATTCATTAAATTATCTATCAAACTAGTTCATCAATCTTAACATCAAACAAGACACCAATATAATCATCAAGCAAGTACTTAATTACTTCAACTGCCATTAACTCCCTCGTTCTTTTCTCCAAAAAAAAACAAACATAGATCATGTTTGTTAATCAAATGAAGTGATTTTTTTTTTTTTTAATTTTTGTTAATCAAATGGAAGTTTAACTTCGATTAATATTTGCTTATAAAAGAAAGCATGGCTTTGAGGAATTAAAACTTTGTTAAAGACGTATTCTTACCTAGATTAGACTATA
The DNA here is from genome assembly GCA_037832605.1 of Cyclanthera cordifolia. Taxonomy (NCBI): domain Eukaryota; kingdom Viridiplantae; phylum Streptophyta; class Magnoliopsida; order Cucurbitales; family Cucurbitaceae; genus Cyclanthera; species Cyclanthera cordifolia. The sequence goes on from JBBMEG010000003.1 coordinate 7,824,065, forward strand.
ACCAAATATTTAGCTCGGAATAATTGAAATAATTGAAAAAGAGTTTATCACCATTGTTCTACCAACATAATGCCAAGTCGTCATTATCACCATTGTTCTACCAATTTGTTAAGAGTTCTTACCATTTTTATTACTGTATAAATAACAACAATAATTCAATTATATTAAGACTAATAATTTGATTTTTGCTAGTTTACTAAACTATTAATCAAGTCAATATAAATATACTAATTCTAAATCTTTTTAAAAATTACATCAAAAAAGATATTGAGTACAATTATTATTAACCATTACTTCTAAATATTCAAAATAAATCATCATTCTAAATACTAATTTTAAATATTCTTAAAAACTACATCCAAATAAGGTTTAGTCTGCAATTATTACTTCCAAATACTCAAAATAAATCCACATCCTAAATACTAATTCTAAAAACTCTTAAAATCTCAATCCAAACATCCCCTAGATCACTCCATGACCATTAATATTTAACATATATCTTAATATTTAGTAATATTCAAATATCAAATCAACAAATATAGAGAATATCTCTTGATGAACGTTACTTATGACGTTGATCAGCAAAAAATAAGATCGGAGAACTTGAACTCGTAACTTTTCTTAATTTGATTTTGATTTGATAAGTAACAAGTTAATTTTTCATGCTAACTAGTGGTAGCTTTACTAGTTGGAATTAATTTAAGAGTGTTATGGAGTTTGAAAATTTTTGTAAAAAAAATAAAAATAATAATAATAATTAATGATTAGAATTCTATCTAAGGTCGTTTTCTCTTGGAAATTGATTCCTTATGGTCTATTATAGGGAGACCTTATACAAGTTTTAGCCATAGGGTGGGCGACCAATAAGAATTTATTACGCCACATTTAATTTTCTTTTTAATTAAAACGTTACTAATAAGCATTCATTTAATATTTGATAATGATGTCCATTTTTATTTTTAAATAATTGTTTTAATAACTCATATTCAACAACACTCTACGATATCTCTTTAAGTTTTTAGTCATTTTATCAAGTTTTAACGTAGCTTTTAGAGGAAAAATTATCCCATTTTTAAGTTAGGTTCAATGTTTTTATTTTTCAATCTCGTATATTAAATTTTGAACAATTTTCATGTATATCAAAAAAAAAAAAAAAAAAAAAAATCGTTTATGTAAATGATCAAAATCACTTTCAATCAGTTTAGTTGATAGTTTTCAATGAACAGTTTAGTTTCAGCTAATAGCTTTTAGTTTAACAAATAATCTTCGATCAGTAATTTAGGAAATAGTTTTTAATTAATGTTTAATTTGATAGACTCATATCAATTCATTGTTAATTTAATTAATTCGATGATAGTCTATAATCAATTTGTTAAAAAGAAAGGTGAAATTAGAATTTTCGAAAAACGAATGAAAATTTATTGCATAACCATTAATTTAAAAAATATATAACTAAAATAGGTAAATAAAAATTAGCATTTTTGTGTTGCATCTTGAGATTATGAACAAAAACCCATTTCCTAAATGAACAATTTTTTTTTTTTTTTCTATAGATTTGTGTGCAACAAAAGTTGAAGATAGAATTCTAGAATTTATGTATTTCTTCTTTTAAATTCCTTAATTGAGTCTATAGGACACCATTTACTTACTGGCTTTAAAATTATTCCAATGAAATTGGATGGCAAAGAGAAAGCAGAAGAGTAGAGAAAATGAAAAAAAAAAAAAAAAAAAAAAAAAAAAAACAGAGAGGAAAGTAAGGAAAATGAAGTTAAGGACTAATCTTAAGTTTAATTGAAAGTTGAAGTACTAAAAATTGAATATTTGAAAGTTGAGGGACTAAAATTGGACAAATACTAAAACTTAGAATTAAAATTGAACCTTTCAAAGTTAAATGATCAAAATGGACTAATCTTCATAAAGTTTTTTTTTTAATATTAAAATATTACTATTCAATTATTTTTAATTAAAAGAATTTTAAATTTACAAATCAATTTTTGATTTTATGGAATTTAATAAACTATCTAATTTTTTTTTTTTTTTTAAGTACAGAAAATTAAACTTTTAAATGTTCTTCAAAATGAAATTAATCTAGACCAAATTACTAGTTTAATCCAAAATAATTGAAAGAAAATAAAATTTAATTATAATAACTTATTTAATCATGACTAAAAATACCTAAATTAATAGTAGCTTGTATCAAAAGAATAAGACACGAGCTCAAATGTTTAACCAACCTCACCCTCCCTCCAGACCTTTAAATTTTAAGATTTGCTCCATTTGAATTCATGAACTTTCAAAAAAAAAAAAAAACTGAAAAAAAAAAAATTGATTTTTTTTTTTGAGATTACAACAATTGGGGATAAGGGGACCTCATGGTCATTTGGCGTTTGTCGATGCTGTTGAGCTACTGCTCTTTTGGCAAAAAAAAAAAACTGAAAATTACCGTTGAGCTACTGCTCATGGCCATTTTTGTTTATTTTTCATAAAAAAATTATCATATTCATTTATAAATTTTAAAAATTTGTTCTCATCTTATCGACAATTGTAGTAAAATTATTAACATTATTAAACTCTTTTTGATCAATATTAACTTTAATTTCTATATTAAACTAATTCTATATTTTTTTTCAAATTTTAAAAACTAAATTTAAACTTAACCAAAATAATACAAATAGAAAAAAACTAATTCTATATTTTTTTTTTCAAAATTTAAAAACGAAATTTAAACTTAATAAAAATAAAACAAATAAGAAAAGTTGTATTTTACTTAAAAAATAAAATAAATAAATCATAATGAGAGGTGAACGCGGCAAGTAAATCGCGTAGTTTAATGGAAGTTGACGGTCGTACAACTTGTACTTCGAAGCGCCAACAAAAATAAAAAACGGAGATTGGTGGGGTCCATCCTTCTTTTCATTTCCTTTTTAAATTAAACTGCTTATGTGTACGATTTCTATAGGCCAGTGCAGTACAAGTCAACATAGTGACGTGGACCGGCACCAATGGGCCCCACAAACATTTCCAATAACATGTGAAAGGAAGAGTAGTAGAGTTGGGTCCACATTGGTCGCGTATAATTTCTATGAAACTTCTCTTTTCATTTTCCAATAATTATAAAAATTTGTTTTCATTCAAATTAAATTTTGGAAATTGACAATTGAATTTATATTGAAAGAGAGTCATGCTTGTGTTTTCATTTGTGGGTTTCTCTCAAACCTACTATAAGTTTTGTAAATGCACGATTGAAAATGAGTTTGTAGATGGTTTGACTAAGAGTGAGTTTGAAATGACATTGAATATGATATCTTTTTATTATGTAATTAAGATTAAAAAATTTAAAAAGAAAAAACTTATCGCACTTTTAGAAGTCCTAAATTGCCAAAACGAGCATAGTGTCACGGTCTTGCTTGTTCAGTGCATATTGCACATTATCGCATGAACCTCTAGACCCCTTTTCATCATGCTTTCATGTTATTTTGTTATTATTGCATGTTACGATAGTTTCATTCATTTTATTTTAGGTGTTGACTCCTCGTCATTTTCATATGCAAGGGCATCACACCAATTATGGTAAAAAATCATGTATTATAGGGTATTGACTCTTGAAGCTTCCCTCCTACCAAACTATTATATGATGAATGCAAACTAGTTGTTGCGTCCTTTAATATTGTATCTTGTCATATACTTTTCAAAGATAAAACGTATTTCAAAACGTTCTCTCTCTTCGAAAACCTTTTCTCAAGGTCCGTGGGGGAGGTTGGCACTGTCGTGCCACTCACTTTGGAGTTTTCGTTTGGCTGACTTGCTCGCCGGGTTAGAGCATGTGCCTCACGATCGCTTTGCAACGATAACGAAGTTGGATAGTGACACATAGCTCAACTGGCACTAGTGATGCGTTAGCATCTACTCGATCAGTAATTCAAGTTCCTGTAATGCCCTCTATGTAGGATTTGTTGTCCCCCTCCCCAACTTGTATTCAAATAAATAAATAGGAAATATTGTCACTCAACGAAAAAACAATTTGAAATTCAGTTTCGTAACAAGCTCTTAACCACCTAAGTTTTAAACATATATCAATTTTAATATCACATTTGGCTTAAGAACAAAAAAAAATTCAAAACATTTCCTAGAACACCCTTTTTTTTCTCATTATTTTCACTCAATTTTGATGTCCCAAGCCACCAAAGATACCCATGAGACGAGACGGGTAGGAACAACATATACATATGTATATATGTGTATATAGACACATATAATCATATACATTTATATGCATACATACCCATACATAAACACATACACATGTATGTATGTATGTATGTATGTAAGAGAGGGAAGAGATTTGACGTAATCGTCTTAGACCAAAACAAAAAGGAACTGGTGTAATGGCGGCAGGTTGGTTTTTTAATCTCAACTCCATATTACTTTTGAAAATGTCCCTTTTATTTATTAATTTTTATTAATTATAAAAAATTAGAGAGAACCAAGAGAGGTGGGTGGTATGGAGATATTGACTCTTTGTTATTGTTTAAACTTACCGTAAATTATAAATTTAGTGCATGTAATGTGGTGAAAGTTAAAATTAATTAGTTTTTTATGGTTTAAAAATCTAGACTTTAGTCTTTATAATTTGGAAAAATCTACAATTTAGTCTCTATGATTTGAAAAATTAAAATTTAGTCCCTAAGATTTGATAAAATCTAAAAAGTAGTCCGTAGTAACTGTTGGTGAATAAAATACGTAGAAATTTTTGTGTTTAATGATGAGAGTGTGTGAGATAATTAGTAATTAATTGGATAAAACAATACATAATTCATACATCATATTTACATACTTAGTTCGCATACTATTTACGAATAACATGGACACTTCTTAGGGCTTATCAAACCATATAGGGACTAAATTATATTTTTTTCAAATCATATGGACTAAATTTTATATTTCTCCAAATCATAAGAACTAAATTCAATATTTCTCCAAATCATAGAGACTAAAGTCTAACTTTCATGAAACCATCGGAACTAAATTTATAATTTACCCTTAAACTTAAAACCACGACATGAATTATCTCTCTGTTTTCTTACAAAGTATTTAGAAAGAAAATACTAATTCACCTCCCTAAAATATGGAAATTAAGATTATAATTAACGGTTAAACGAGTATAGTTTAATTGACATTAAAGATACACTAGTATCTAGTAAATGTTAATGGATCTAAACTATACTTGCGATATATATACTTATTTTCAAATCTCATATCCAACAGTTTATTAAAGATGTTGGATGTAGCAATGAGACTATGGTGAAATTTGTGGAACAAAAGCCAAGTGGTTTATTGATAAATAATAATAATAATTATTATTATTATTTGAAACCAAGTGGTAGAGGAAAAAAGGTCATTTAAATAATAATTATTATTAGGAAATATAAAAGGTACGGTAAGGACATTCCGGTGTTGGGCGGGTGCCCTGGGGGAGGTTGGAAGGAAGCTTCCTAATTTTTTTTTTTTTTTTTTTTTTTTTTGATGGGAGCAGATGTTTTGTTTTTCTTAACTAAGAGTACGTGGCATTGAGATACATGGAAGAAATAAAAACAGTTGAAAGTAACACAAGCAATTTCGAACCCCGAGACCCCAAGAGAAGCATAATCCTCGAAGCTCAAACTTATGATTAACTGCTTTACTCTCAAAGACTTTTACACACGCAATTTGATAAATTAACGGTTAAGAGCAACATCTTTTAAGCATAATAAAAAATTATAGGACTCGAACTATAGATCTCGTATTTTTTAATACATTTAAGATATTAATTAAGCTATACTCAGGTTAATTTTTGTATTCTTTTTTTAATTAACAATATTTAGAGTCCATATTTAACCACATTTCTCATAATATCTTAAATCACAAGAAAATTTTGATATTCAATTCACTTTGATTGTTTTGTTTTTTTTTTTTTTGTATAATACTCTTTTTAATGTTAATTAAATGATTCCCTATATTTCAAAGGAGATTTGAGATGAAGATTTAAATTTGTAACTTTTGAATAACAGTTACATGTATTAGCTAGGTTAGTTGAATTATATTTGTATTGATAGTTGTGCTAGTTCTTCTGATTTCTAGTTAGGTTATGCAATGCACTTTAAACTTTGCATTATAAATAAGATTACCAAAGTGTTTAAATTTTTACACTTTTAACTTTTCAAGTTCTTCGAATTGAATCGTACGTTCACGTTAGCTGTAAAGTAATAAATATCGAAAAGTCCAATAAATTTAATAAAAACTCTTGTCTCCTCCTCAATTTGTACTTAAAAAAAAACATAAATAAAAATTCAAGCAAAAAAACTCAACCGTTTCAAATAAAAAACACATTTTGAACATAATTAATAGACTTAATCATAAAAAAGTGATCATATTAAATAAATATTAGGAAAACAATCTTTTTTTTAATATAACAATATGTACGAAATCAAGATTAAACCTATAATTTAGAAGTGAAAGAAAAAAAAATCGAAAGCCGACGAAATCGAATCGAACCAAACTGATTTTCGACTTTGTAGAACAATGATAGATAATTCACTTTGATATTTTTAAAAACCAAAATATATTAATTCGATTTCGAATCTAAATAAAAAAACCAACAAAAAAAATTATATCGATTATATAAGTATTAAGAAAAATATAAATATATTGATATTTAAATTTGATGGAATAACAAATTAAAATATAAAATAAAAGCACGATAAACTTTCTGATACTTATGAAAAATGTTGTGTTTGGTTGTAAAATAATAATAAAAAAATAGAATCAAATTAAAAATGAGACAAAAACAAATTGAAAAATAAATCAATTTTTTATTGAAATAAAAACGAAGAACCGAACAAATGATTTCATTGTTTATTGAACATGGGTTTGGTCAGAATTATTAAAAAAACTAAAGATATTAGTTCTGTTGTCAATTTAGCATAAAATCGACAAAAATCAAAATCAAATTGAACTTCTTTTTCTCCTTAGCTTCAACGTTAATCTAAGTGATTGAATTTAATGTTGATCAGAATAGATTAGCATATCTATTCACTATTAAGTTTTATTATCATATACCAAATTAACAATTAATTTAATGAAAGAAAATTTTTGATCGTAACAACCACGTGGTCTATTTGAATAATAAATGTAATTAATATATGGTTGATGATTAACTAGACTAGTTCTCTAATGAACACACAACCATTATCGTTACCAAAATTTATCATCATATTTTAATTAAATATAGTTTGGACATTATAAATTTCATTTAATTAGAACTTTTTATATGTATTTTCACTTCTTTAAAGTTTTTTGACAGTAAAAGTTTCTTAATAAAAATACTTTAGAATGACATAATTAACAATAACATATTAAGGGAATAATTTTATTTATAAAGGGTAGTTTTGGTTATATGATATATATATATATATATATATATATAAGAGATCAATTATGAAAGCTTCCCTATAAGAAAATCAAAACACCTATTTCTTTAATTAAGTAATGTCTTAATTGCTATACTTATTTGGTAGACTATGAGTTTTTAGAAGATAATAGAAGCTTAATCTTAATCTAAATAAAAATAAATAATTTTCCATTAAAATAGAAAAGTATTGAAAGAATGAATAAAATGACAGATGAAAATGAAAAGTTTGTAACAATTAAGTCGTTAAATTTTCAATTTGAGCAATTACCTACTTAAAGTTTTAAATATGTTGCAATTAACACATTTAAGTTAATTTTAAGAGATTTTCACATGTGTGTACGTAGAGAGTAAAATTGTCCAAAAATATTTAGACTTTCTTTTGTCTCTATTAAAGTCCACAGAATTTCATAACTTCTTACATTTTATAAATTTATAATGAAAAATTTGTAAATTAATTGGTTTTGTAAATGTGCAGATATTTTGTTAATTAATGAGTTTTTTGTACATAATAATTTTTTTGGAAGATTTTTAAAAAATATGATTAATTTATTAAAAAATAATTCGAATCATTTTTTATCTTAACATAAAATGTCATTAATTATTAATAAAACATTAAAGTAGAAAATTTCAACCACAAAAGTAATCAAATTTTAACAATTTTATTAAAAGGAATTATGATAAAGATATATATATTTTAATATTTTTTTATTAAATTTTTTAATTTTAAATTTTTCTTGAGAAAATTAATGTAATATTGAAACGATTTATTAATTAACAAATATATATATATATATATATATATTTAAGAAAGTCATTAATTTTTTCATTAGTGTAAAAAGTTGTGAATTTCTCTAGTTCTAGACTTTTAGAGAGACAAAAGAAAGAGTAAATATTACTTATTTATATTTGGTAGTAAATAATCATTCATAATTACTCATTAGATATTCTATCAAACACACCGTTAAACATATCACTTAACCACTACTAACATCAATTCGAAAAAAGTAAATAATTATCCAATTACTATTAACATCAATCATCAATCAATCCTCAAACATATAATTAACTACCCTAAACTAACATTAACCCCTCTATTTCTCTCAACTCAACTCATTATAAAAAATTTTAAGAAAAAAATTACTTCATTCCTAATGTCAATTAAGTTATACTCGCTTTAGTGTCAATTTGCATCTTAAACTTTGAAAAGTATTGTAATTTTATCTCACGTTTGAACTTTTGCCTTTTGACTTTTGTTTGATTTTTTTAAAAAAGTGAAAATTCTCACGCGCTTAAAACAAATTATAATTAAATATATACAAAATACAAGAGTTGTTAACCGTCACTCTTCAAAAACTACAATTAATAATCAACTGTAGCAATCTCAAATAAGTAATTAATTATCCAACACAGAAATCTCAAACAAGTATTCAACTACTATTAACTCTTTTGCTCCTCTCCATTCTACTTTTTTCTATCAATCACCCAGAGGTCCTCCCTAATGGCTAAAGCCTCCAAACAACGCACGGAGAGCATCGATTGACCACAGAAGTCCTAGCAGCACGAAGCGCACCTCTATGATCCCTAATAGCCCAGCCTAGACCTCCACGAGGCTTCTTCATAGACCAGAAAGCGTCAGCATTCATTTTCGAGGGAGCCCTCAGGAGGAGGACACCAACATTGAAAATGAATGGTACCGCTACTGGCGCGCGGACACCACAAAGGAGCCCCAGAGATCATTGCCTTGTTCCGGATCTACACAAGCTGGCTAAAATCAGCACCACATGTGAGATCTGGGCTCGCCAAAAAATTACTGTAAAAAAAAAAAAAAAAAATAAATAAATATATATAATAGTGATTTGTATACGAGCCTGCTCCAATATAAGCCCAATTTGCATACCTCTGATCGAGCTGCATTTTGGGCCTATAATGTATGCTTCCCTACTGCAGCCCATATTATTAGCCCATAGACCTCAAAAATGGTTTATAATATACACACACATATAAATACATACATACATATACATATATATATATATATATAAAGGTTTATTTTAATTAAAATAAAAATTTAGTTTCTATAATTTTGAAAAAATTAAAAAGTTAAGTAGGCAAAGACTAATTTTTAGAAACTTATTTAGTGAATATCTAAAATTATTTAGAGTTTAACTTTTAACTTCCGCAAATAATTAATTTTTTTTAACTAAAATATAATTGCCCAATATACTTTTTTTTTTTTTCGTTTTTATTTATTATTATTATTTTTTTTTTTTTGTAATAACTTCTGGCAATTTAATTTAAAAGGATAACAGAATTATAAAACATCTTTGCCAAGATAATTTACAAATATATATATATATATATATATATATATACCTAAAACCATTTGGTGTTGATTTTTGAAAAATCAAAATCTAAAAATAATATTTGAAGGTGGGAATAAAAAAGAATGAAAAATAAGTCATGGGAGTATTTACCTCTCCATACTTTGAAGATAATAAGCTAACACAGATGTTTAATATCTTTCCATTAAAGATAAGAAGCGAGCTAAGAGACCTATGATGTACATATTTGTAACAATTTCAATTAATATAGAGCATTAATTATATGTCTTTATTTACAAACTTGTTGCACATTCACTTTAAATCATTGTTCGTTGGTGTTTTAATGCGAGGTAATCATATGTCTATAATTTGGAGTGAAGAAGTTGCCTCGAACTCCAGCCCTTGCTATTAGTTATTATCAACGTTTTCAATTTTGAAAATACAAAAAATTTAGTGATGACTACTTGAATTATGGACAAGTTGATTAATGGTGGTGCTTACCAAGTAATTGTGAGTTTGAAATATGATGGAAGGTTGTAGTGATTTGTGGGAGAATTTAGTTTGAAACTTATTTGATAATGATTGTCAAAAAAAAAAAAAAAAAATGTTGGAAGAGAAATTTCGGCAAATTATAATGTGGCACATTTCATTTGATAAGCATGATGAATTCTAAAAATGATCAAGATTGGTCAAATGATAATTTGGGCCAACAGCCCATTTTTTATATAAAAGTAGATTAGACCCAAAATTGCCCATGTCATAAATATATAGGGTTCAGACCCATTCCATGAAGACATTTGGGCAGAGTTCACTTACTGATTTGGGCCCATTCCATGAAGACATTTGGGTCCAAAACCCATTTGTTAGCCCAACCCATGAAGACATTTGGGCTAAAGTCCATTTATTGATCTAAGCCCAACCGATGAAGCTATTTGAGTCCAAAACCCATCTACTGACCGCCCAAGTCCATGATCAATGAAAACTCTATAAATAAGAAGTTCTTCGCAAGGTAAAAAATCTTAAAAAAAAAAGAAACTTGAACTTTTCTCTGAAGTCAAAAAAACCCTAAGATTAAAGCTACAAAAAGAATTGAAAACATATCTTCTGAAGAATAAAAAAAATAAAACAGAATTGTAATCCATTATATTCCGTATAAAATCTTAAGTTTATCATACGAATTACATTTCTTTAAAAATCTGGTCCAACAAATAGTTTTGATAACGTATTGTTTGTATATTAAATTTATAAATATATATAGGGTTTGCCGTAGGAAGTTATTCACTCCTTTATTTATGGGTGGTGGATTTGCATATTTATTTATTTACGTTTTTAGTGATTTGATATTTAAACAAAAAAAAGAAAAAAGAAAATTTTATTTATTTATTTATTTTTTTTTTGTGAGTGCCTTTTCCTCACAAATTCTAGAAACGGAGATCAATTTTAAGTTAAAATAAATTTAGAATTTTTTTTAATATATTTTGAAAAGTTAGACATTTAATATACTAATACTCAAGAATTAAAGCTTAGTTCATGTAATTTTGAAGACAAGAATTTAATTCATACGATAAATTAACTATGTGTCAATTAACTATTCATCTCTAACTTGCACAATTTTTTTTTTTTTTTTTTTTGATAACGAGACGAGGTAAATAGTTAATGAGATAAAAATTGAGTTGTAGTTTCCAAAAAAGCTACATTAAACTATTAGTTGCAACTAACTATTTATCAAATTCAAGACAAATGTTAATTACTCTCTATTACTTCGTTTGATAACTATTTGTTTTTTTCGTTTTTAAAATTTAAGTCTACAACTACAACTCCAACTTATAATTTTCATGATTTTGATGTCTACATCTTATTTTGTGTTTTAAAAACAAAACCAAAATTTGAAAACTAAAAAAAAAAACCAGCTTTCAAATACTTGTTTCAGTTTATGAAATTTGGTTAGGATTATATACTTGATGTTACAGGCTAAAATATCTCGAAATACCCCGACAAGGCCAAAACTTCTTAGGGTCGGCCAAAGGAAGCCGCGAGTACCCAAGGGTAGGCCAAAGAAGGTCGAACCCCCAAGAGTCAGCCAAAGTCAGTCACGATCCCCTAGGTTCGACCAAAGGTAGCCGAGAGTTCCTGAGGGGTCGGCCAAAGTCGACCAAGACCACAGAGGGTCAGTCAAAGTAGGTCGGGACCTCCTATGGGTCAGCCAAAGGTAGTTGAGAGCCCCCGGGGTTGCCCAAAGTAGGCCGGGACCCCCTAGGGGTCAGCCAAAGGAAGCCGAGAGTCCCGAGAGTCGACCAACATAGGCCAAAACCCCCCAGAGGGTCAACCAAAGTCGGCCTTTGCAGCCTTGACCCTATAGAGAACCCAAAGAAGGTGAGCACCCCCTAAATGACAACTGGCTGATCTGCCGATAACGGTCAGAAGTTACGCCGAAGTTGAACACTCTCCTAAAGGGGGCAAGTCATTGAGGTCTGGATTGACTGAGTCCGAAACCAATTCCTGAGGGAACGGTTGAAGGCAAACACCCCCTAAGCGGGGACAGTCGTGGAGATCAAGGTTCCCCTAAGAGCCGACCGAGTCTAAGTAACATCCTAGGTCGTTACACCCTTAAAGGATAACGTCCTTGGGTTACACTAAGAAGGCCCACACCTTTAAAGGGTCGGCCATGGTGGCGAGGACCTGTAAAGGTTGGCCGAGTCCAAGTAACCCAAAGACTAGATCGTTACAACTCTCAAGTATAACAGTCAGGGGTTACGCTGGTATTCATTCCCGGCTTAGTGACTGATGTTACAAATGAATGACTATTAAGTCACCATTAAGTGAGCTGCAGCAGTTACGAGTTCGACTGCTATAAAATGTTTAGTCATCCTCAATTTGAATTTAAACTGGGGTTAAGCGGAAATATGCTCATAATCATTGTAAGTTAATCCTAAGTTTTCAAACTCTCTCAAAATACATTACTGACTCAGGCATCAGAGGCCCTGAGGCTCACAACACACTGGTGTGCCTAATTTTCTTTGTTTTGCAGGTAAATTCATCATCGATAAAAAAATTGTACCGTTGATTCCGGTTGATCATTTTTTGACATCAATACTTAATTAAAGAAAAGATGAGTCATATGTAAATAACTAAGATAAATATAGGCTTAAATTTTAAAAACAAAAAAAATTAAAAATAAAATGATAATCCAACATGCCCTAAATTTTGTGTTTTTGTTTCAAAGTTTGATTGTGAGTTAAGTACAAGGTTAATTGTAGCATAAATGAAATTTAAATACATACAATAAAAAAAAAAGAAGAAGGAAATATAGTTTGTTTGATCAAAAGGTATATGCACAATCAATGTCGAATTTGTTCACATATCAAATTCTTTTGCTGTTTTATTTGTATAATTGAAGGAACACAATCATGATAGAGAAGAAAATGTATTTATGACGTTGTAAATTAATATAATTTATTTTATTTTATCTGGTTCATTATTTTTCATTACATGGAAAGCAAATCCACTCAAATAACAACGTAAAAAAAGTATTATGAACCTTCCTAAAAAAGCCTTCTTTTTCTTCCATTTTTTTTAATCATTTTATTTTTTAATAAATGAAACTTCAAAATTTCAGTCAATCATAAATTGCCATCATGTTTTAAATATATTGAAAAAATTAAATTAAGATATAAGAAAATATTTAAAAATTAAATTAGATAAAAATTTGGTTTATTTTAAAATTGAGTCAAAATTAAACAAGACTCAAGTTCAATTAGTGTAAACATGAAAGTTTAAATCTAAACAAATAGGCTCAAATCTATTTATGTGGCCCAATTACATGTAGACAAGTTATCAAAGGCCCAAGTCCAAAAGTCCACCACGTAGGATCTATAGATCTCCTTTATTTTTGGATCCATAAATTTAAAACTTAAGAGAGAATTCTACAAGAACAGATGACTTACAAATTCAACCTTAAGAACAAGCTACAAAAGCACTTGAGATAATTCTATAATCGAGAACAAAGTGCAAAATCCTCGAAATATTTATCCATGATAGAGAAATAATCAAGAAGAACATATTAGAGATTGTATTCCATGTTACACATATTGAAATCAATAACAATAATAATAATAAAAAACCTTCATTTACACGTAACTCACATTTATCGTATGTTGAAATCTTATGTATGTGAACAACCACTTCTAATTTAAAAAACGTTATTAATTTTAAATTTAGTATCGAAATTAATCGTTTTAAAATGAAAAAAGAAATAATAAAATATAAAATCTACCGTTTATTCAATACATAATTATTGTAAGTATATCAAAATAAACATCAAACAAAGCAATAACTCAATCGACATATATATATATATATATATATGATGAATTCGAAAAATCACTTTTAATTATATCAAATTTAACAAAAATTAAGCTCAACTGACATTAAATACAATTCGATAACCAAAATATCTTGGATTCTCTGGTCATTTATTTCCCTCCATTAAAACAAAAGGTAATTAAATAATGCACTCTTTTATTCTTTCACTCTCTTAAAATGGACCTACAAGAAAGAGTGAAAATTAATTTCTCTTCCCAACTTATAAAAGAGATTTAATTTTAAAACATAATTGTATGTAGAAATTATTTTTGTACCATAGCATTAAAATATTAAAAAGTTGAAAAATTAATAGGTAAAAATAGTCGAAGTTTACTTTGAACTAACTAACATGAACACATACAATTAATATAAAATGGATTAATTAGTCTCATTATCATGCCCTATTAAGAGGCAACAAAAGTTGAAGTTGACACTTTTAAATCTGAATTTGCTTTCACAAAGACATAAAGTTTGAATTGAAAGAGATTTGAAGTTTGAAAACTAATGAGAAACTTGTATTGTCTTTGTCATTAGCACTCTCAAGGAAAAATTGGAATCTGATTGCTGCCTTCAAATAATTGAGATGTTTTGCTTTGGTTTGACATTTTTACGTGTTAGGATAAAGACTGAAATTGTAGTAATAGCTAATAGCTCGTTTGTTTGAGGTTAAATGTTAGGGGTGTTTGTTTGTAAAATTGTAGAGTGATTAGAAATGAGGAGTTATTTTGATTGATTAGAAAGAAGAAATTGTATTAATAGCTCGTTTGGATGCGATTTTTAAAGATTGATTGTAAAAAGCTCATTTATAATAGCTTAATAAATACTCAAAACAAACTGCCTCTTATTATTTTTAATAAATTAAGGGTTGGAAAATTAGTGGATATTAGACCATGTCAATGTTGAGATTCGAACCATGTTGAACTATGTTCGTTTTGGCGAAAATCAAATGGTTTGAAAATAAATAAATAAATTATGGTAGTTAATTTAAATAATTACCATGGACTATGATTGCATCCAAATGGGTTAAGGAATAATTTCAGTTTTGAATGAGCTAATGTAGTTTTTAATTTTTAGGAAAAAAAAATGAAAATTATATTGCTAATAAGGTGACATTAAAATGGTCACCATTTATGTTAATAAACTTGAATCATAGATTTACTATTATTATTTTTTTTCTTGAGAAGGAACCATAGATAGTTTGTTTGTAACCATTTTTGTAAATATGTTTTTCACATAAATTTTATTTAATGAAACTTCTACGAGTTAAAGAAGTATTTTTTTATTCAAAGTATCATATGTTGAATGAAAATTGTATTGGATACATTATTTTCACAAAATAATTACAAATCTAATCAAATTTTTTAAAATATTTGTAGTCATTAATACTGTAATATAAGATTAATTTTCTTTGAAATTTTTGTTATATCTTATTTGACCTTTATCGATATGTTTGTTTTAGTTTAATGATTTTTTGAAATTTGAGAAATTTTGTTGATGCCAAAAGTTTGTGTCTGGATCAATTGGTAAATTTGTATCTGAGTACCTACAGAACAAAGAACGCTAGACACCGATGTAATGTGTGCCACCTGGCCTCAGATGCCTAATTTAAATGAAGAATTAGTGTTTATAGAGAATTTTAGAGTTAGATTGAAACTTAATTTTTTTAGGCTGTCAGTTGCTTTTTAAAATGAGAAATCTCTTATCTTTCTTAGATCTTCTAAGAGATCTAGATTGAAGGTCTGATGGGTCTTATTTCATGGGCTCTCATGATCGAAGCCGAACGAGGTTTAAGACATTTGGAAATTCTCATAATGATTTCAATTTAAAATTCTTTTTGAGTTCAGATTGAGAAAAGATACCATAAACTCTACATAGAGAACACCACGAATCAAATACAGATTTTCAAAATTAAACCCGTGACATAGTGTCTAATTAGATTATTACCAAACAATAAAACTAACACGTCACCCATCTCTTTGGTGAATATGCAACTTCTTGATCGAAAATGCATACCATTACACATCTTCATAAAATGAAGTATACTAAGTTAATCTTGGAAATGATAGAAAATTGTTCATGGACGAGTGCCATAAATTTTCCTCAACAACCTCATTTTCCTTCCAAATTTGAGGCAACCGGGCATGCAAGGCACGTGCCATCTCCTACACTTGGAATGGTCAATATAACAACATATTAAAAACCAATTAATAATTGTAATAATAGTAATTTTTCCAAAATATAAATAAAGAGAGAATTTTATTCCCATACATCTTTCCAAACCACTACACCGCTCAGCTCACTGACGTGGCATCAATACTCCCTCTTGCACCAATATAATAGTTCCACGTCATTGAGTAACACCGGATTACTGTGCGTTTAAATACACCAGATAACTCCACCCCCAAGTGAAGTGATACCTATGAAATCACTCCACGTGTAAAATTCGCAGGAGCTGCAATTCAGTACATTGCCATACACAGAGCGTTCACATATAGTATGTGTTTTTTCAACGGTTCGATTTTGCGTATTAATTTCACTAAGACATGCGTTAGCCAACGATTCTTTCTACACGTGTACGGCTCGATTAAGAGGTTGTAGTCTTATTTTAAAACCGCGTGGTAGAGGATTATTCGCTATAGTAAATATACCAAAGCTCAGTTTCTGTCGCTATCCAGTAGTTCCTTTCTCTTTCTTCTCGCAGACGAAGAAAGATCGCATGTTCTGTCCGGCCATTTCTCCGGCGAAGATTAGTTCAATTGAAATCTGTGTAAGTGCTGAAAGTTTGTAGGTTTGGTAATTTTGATTTCGATTATGCATTTGTGATTTCATGTTCATAGAATTTAATTTGATTTTAGCTCTGATCGGGATTCGATTTTGTCTGTTCTATGCGTTTGATTTCTGGTGGTTTTTATTTTTGTGCAGATTGTTTTGGAAACCTGTTTGGTTTTGGCTTTCCGTGGTGCTTTGTTCTGTATTTCGTCGTTAATTTGAGCAGTTTCATCGTCTAAATCTGGCACTGGGCTTAGAGTTTGTTTTGTGTGGAAGGCGCTGACCGGATCGCTCGTGTTTGAGTTACTGAGCTTGGAGAAGTGACTTTGAAGTTTTGGGGATTTTTGGTCGGGAGTAGTCAGCGGAAAGAATGGTACGTTTGAACTGGGATTTTTTTTATACTGTTCCATCTCTGCATATTTCTGTATGTAAACTGAACCTTGTGACAGATTAATTTTCAGTTTCTAGCCGGCAATAGGTATTTCCCGGTACTGATTTATTACTACCATTCTTTTTCTGTCAAGATTCGGGGACTGAAATTGGTTGTTTACAGGGAATTGGTTTCCCAATTAGAGATGCGTTTATCTCTAGTTCGAGAGAATTATTGTGTATTTAGAACATCATTTTTCATTTTTTACATATTGCCTACCTAAGTGAGTACTTGTTAATAACTAGGTTAATAGGATGTTAATAACATGTTTTCCGTCTTGAGTTATTCTTAAATGATCAAAGACTAGTTTTACCTAACTCTAGGCTGTGTATCTTTTATTGAGATAGAGCAGAGTTATGAATTCCCGTAACTTCAAAACCGTGATGGCATTATCATTTCGTTAATGCCCTTTGAGATTTATGATGAACTACCATACATTTTACTGAAGGTTGCTTAATGTATATATAGATGCGCTTGCGCATGAATGGATATTAGGCAAGTTTCTTGAGTTGGTAGGGTAGGTATTGTAGGAGGTTACAGTTTTCACATTCAAAGTTGAATTTGTAATACCCGAGAATATTGAAGTTTCTGTTTTCTTGCTTATATATACTAGCTTTGTAACCATATTACATTATAATCAAGTTTGTCTTTACAGCTCTCTTATTTATTTATTGTTTCCCTTCTGGTGCAAGTTCTTTTATTTGAAAGACACCGTTTGAAGGTTTTAAGAACCTACCAAAAATGAGCTTTTATCATCACTATGTAAAAACCTCATCTAAACAAGCTATTACAACAATTTTTTCTTTATAATCACTCAAAATAACTCCTCATTTCTAATCACTCAAAATAATCACACCACAATTTTGCAAACAAACACCTCCCTGGGTCTGTTTGGGGTGGTGGGATGGGATCCCTTCCCATCGTTTGATCTGCTGGGTTCCCATTCCATCAATCACTAGTTTATTCTCGTTTTTCTTCTTTTATCCCTTCCTTTCCTGCCGTAGCTAAACATACCCATGATTTTCTGGTATTTAGGAAAACCTCTCAAGTATTTAATTTTGGGCAGTCTTTCCAGCATAAAAGCTTTTGGATGCCTAGGGATGCTGGTTGTTTAACTGATGGAGACATGAACTATGATAGCTCTTCAAGAATTGAAAACAAGCGTGGCCATCAATGGTTTATGGATGGAAGTGCACCGGAGCTATTCAGTAGCAAGAAGCAAGCATTAGAAACTGTAAATACTAGACCTGTTCCCGAAGTTCCACTCATGAATGTTTCTCCCTGGGAAAACACATCAAGTTTTCAGTCAGTTCCTGGGCCACCCTTTACTGATCGCCACTTTGGCTCAGATGCTATAAGAACTATGAATTTGGTCGATAGAGGCATCACTTTTGGGAATGCAAATATGGACATGGGAAGAAAGGAGTTTGAGAACCATTTTGTAAGCAACCCGTCAGTTAACTTGTCAATGTCTCAATCTATTGAGGATTCCTCATCATGCCTCAATTTTGGTGGAATTAGAAAAGTCAAAGTCAATCAAGTCAGGGATCCTAATGTCGGCATTTCTACGTCTTTGGGGCATGCCTATAGCAGGGGTGATAATGGTACAGTTTCAATTGGTACAACATTCAACAAAAATCATGAGAACGCCATATCATTGGGCCATTATAATAGTAGAGATGAGAATAGCATCTCGGTTGGCCCTGCATACCACAAGACAGATGACAATTTTATTTCGATGGGTCATGCTTTCAGTAAGGGTGACGGAAATTTTATTACAAGTGGTCATAACTATAGCAAGGAAGACAATAATATCCTATCAATGAGTCAGCCTTTTGACAAGGGGGATGACTCTTTTATTTCAATAGGCCAGTCTTATGAGAAGGCAGAAGGTAATATCATTTCTTTCGATACCACCTACAATAAAGGGCACGAAAACTTTATCTCGATGGTGCCGACCTACAGTAAGGCAGGTGATACTTTCATTTCAATGGCTTCCTCCTATAATAAGGGAAGTGATGATAGCTTATCAATGGGTCTAACCTATGACAAGGTCAACTCTGACATTGTACATGTGCGTTCTAAATATGACAAAGGAGATTCTGCTGCCGTGTCTATGGCTCACAACTATCATAAAGATGAGAGTAATACGATATCCTTCGGAGGTTATGATGAGGAGAATGCGGCAAATAATTCTTCTGGTGGTATCATTAGCACTTACGACTTGTTGATGGCTAATCAGGCTTCTGCCCAAGCATCAGAAATGTCAACCCTGAGAGATTCAGTTGATCCAAATGTGGAAGTAAACATTAACAATGCCACCAAAGTTGATGTTAAAATTGACACAAGTTTGAAGAATAAAGAGCCTAGGACGACTAAGAAGGTGCCGTCAAATAGCTTCCCTTCAAATGTAAAAAGCTTGCTCTCGACTGGTATGCTTGATGGGGTTTCTGTGAAATATGTTTCTTGGTCACGCGAGGTATTATTGGTTTGCTTAAATATTTTTCTTTTTACTTTTAAAATATGTAGAATGCTATATGAGTCCCCAAAGGTGGCACAGTAGTTGAAGGCTTGGGCTTTGAAGGTGTGCTCCCTCAAGGTCTCAGGTTCGAGACTCATCCGTGACTGTAATTTGTTGACACATCGTGTGTCTCGACTCTCCATTCCTTGGATGTTTCTGGTAATAGTGGAGCAAAGATTCGATTTCCCGAAAAAATGTAGAATGCTATGAAAGTTGAAACTAAATAATTTTTTATGCCACCTGTTTTTAATTATTATGCTTGGAAGAAAAATCTCAAGGGAATTATTAAAGGGACGGGATATTTGTGCAGCTGTGACAACTGCAATCATTCTAAGGTAACTTGAATTTTTTTTGTAAGAGTAAACGAAGGATCATACACCTCTAATTTTCCAATTAAGGTTTCTAAGTAAGTTGCGTTTCACAGGCTCTCAATGCTTATGAATTTGAGAGGCACGCTGGCTGCAAAACCAAACATCCAAATAATCACATTTATTTTGAGAATGGTAAAACTATATATGCTGTGGTTCAAGAGCTAAAGAATACCCCTCAGGAGTTGCTATTTGATTCAATTCAGAATGTGACTGGCTCTCCCATTAACCAGAAGAATTTTCGTATTTGGAAAGGTGCTTTTTTAAAACTTCTGTACGGTTTTTACGCGTCCACATTAGTAAAAATATGAAGGATTATTTATTTCTAGTGATTTAGGGATAGTAAATTTAGAATAGTTAAAATCCAGGCAAGCTTCACGATTATTTCCTTTTTTTTTGAATGGTCGATTGTTTTTGTTTCTGTAACTGGAAAATACTTGTAAATAGAAAAGGTAGATGATGTTTAGGAAAAGGAAAGAAAAAGAGAGCTGCAGGTCTTCTTGACTGGTTAAACATAAGTCAGAATAGCCTCGAGAACAACTAAAAACTATACAAGAAGGTTTGTTGGGTTTTGATTGCCATGGTTTTTTAAGATTATATGAGTCAGAATAGCCTCGAGAACAACTAAAACCTATGGCAAGTTGCTCTTAGTAGGGGTGTTCATCGGTCGTTTGGTATTGATTTTTGATGAAAATTGACACCGAATCAACCATATCGGTTTGCTTGAAAATATAACAGAACCGACTGGTCGGTTAAATTGATAATTTTTTTTTTTATACTTAAAAATATATTCATCATTACAATTTTTTATGGAAGTTTTGAGAATTAATTAAAAAAAGTAACATATCAAATACTTTTTAGAAAATATTTAAAAGTAAGTTAATTTTAAAATAATTTAATGATAAATATAATTAATTATATGTAAAATATTAATATTATATAAAAGGAATTTTTATTAACCGACCTACCGACTTAACCGACAAAAAAATTTTGGTAAAATATTTTTTTAACCGACACCGACCAACATATACTTGAAAACCAACTAACCGCCCTTATTCGGTCGGTCAAATCGATTTTCGGAGAATGTGCGAACACTCCTATCTCTTAGTTTTCCCTTGTGGCAGCCTCTAGCATTTTGAGTTTTGTCTCTTTTTACACTGATCAATCCTTGATGTTTCCCGAAGAAGGAAAATAAAGTAGTAATTAGGTATCTTGTAGATTCCGTATATTCCCATATTTTTTAAAAAGTTATTTTTCCCTTTTTGATGATTATAGTTATATTATAACAACTGTGTACTAAGTCTTGCTTGAGGTTCAGATCCCTCACACTAGGTAGAGCCTCTTTTTTATTTCTAGGAAGAAAAATAGATGTTGGTATCTATAAGATTTCAGGTAAGTGTACTTGTATGGTTTTATTATAAGAATTTATGTTGAAGTTTCTCAAGTTTTCTGTCATTCCTTCACAGCATCTTATCAAGCTGCCACCCTTGAACTCCAGCGTATATACGGAAAAGATGAAATAATTAGACCTTCTTGTGATGGGGACCTACCTTATTGAAATTTGAGGTAGGTTATGCGTTCTCATCTGTGCTTAGCATTGTTCAGATTTGAATATTAGTCTCTATTTGACTTTTGTTACATGAGGAAGCCTATGTCTAAACATATTCATTTTCTTGTTCTCTTTAGATTAGGTTGATAGTGTTGATATAATTATTTTTTTATAATTTATTTATTAATTCTGATTTTAAAAATTAGGATTTAATTTATGTGCTCCTAGATTTTAGAGTAGTGTGATATTGTTATGGGTAGTGACATCGTGCAATAGTGATAGTGGTTTAGTGCGATCTATCTTTAGGTCTATATTTTAATTTTATTGATGTAATTTGGCTATAAATGTGGCTGAATAAAAATCAAATAAACTGAGAGTGAGTTGATCTGCCATTAAAATTTTTTGTATATTTACTCTTTCAAATTACAACGTTTCCTTTTCTGTTAATAAATTTTCATAGAATATTGAGGTGAAGTTTTGAATATCCATACACTTGTGGCTAATGACTTAGGATCATGTAATGGAAAAGCACCGTGCCATTTCGAACTGCCCTTTAGTGTCTAAGGGTATGTTGGGGAGTGGTTTTGGAATAGAAAAAATTACTTTTTGCCTTTCTCTTTTAAGTCACTTCCAAACATACCTTAAAATTTTGCTCTCGACATTTTGAGTGGTAAACATCATGCAATACGAAGTGTGTTAAGCCATGTTATATCACCAAACAACTCAAAAGCTTAAGTTGATAAGTTGATGTAAATTTAATGATATCAACCAACACTCTTTTTCTTTCTCATTTGTAGGTTTGGAAATCGAAGAATGCCTATAAAGTAGAAATCAATGTTAGTTAGGACCTTCTGTTCTGATATGGTACCACTATCCTGTTGAATCATGTTAAATCATTAATCATCTGAAAACATAGTGTTATTAGTTTTTCCATCCGTCTTTTCACCGGTCTTAGTCTTAAAGTTCACACAATGTAGCTCTCTGCAGTATGCTGATGGGTGTTTCATCTCTACATGATATGTATTTTCTTGTTTTATTTTGTTTATTTAATGTTTGAGTTTGCTGATGCTTGTATTATACCACTTGTAGACCTCAAAGATATACCTCACCAAGGTATTAAATCACAGGATGGATTTTGTAATCAATACATTGGTAAAGTGAGTAAATTGTAAACCAGTAGTTACAATCAAAGATGATATGGGTGAATGTCGATTGGCGAAGGCGTTATTCGGTCGAGTCAGCTTCCCGTCGACTTACGAAAGACATCATTTTGAATGTGCATTACACAGAATGTCTACTTTTCTTTTCATGTCACTTCCATTTTGTTCTTTATATTGTGCTCTCTCTCGGGAGAATTGTATTGAAGCCTTTGAAGCTGAAAAACCTGTGGTTCCTACAAAAAACAGAAACTTTTGTTACATAACAGCCTTCTACAAATGAAAATGTTTCATAATTTTGAATGAAATGAAAATGCAGGGTACTCAACCTTTTCGGAGAATTTGAACTTCTAACCTTTTGGCCGAAAGTATGATTTATTTTAGCATTTCCAAATTTATTATGATCAGTTTTTTCTTTTTTTCTTCTACATGTTCATTTACAAATAGTAGATAAGAAATTTGTAGTAGAGCAAAAACTTGATTTTCAGATGGTACTGGTGTAGTATTTAAAGGAAATAAAATTATAGATAATCTTATTGTTGCAGATTTATTTGACGAACTTCGAGCATCATGGAGGGAATTTCAGATAATGTGTCGTAAGTAGATTGTCCTTAAAAGGGCGATCGTATGATAGAGGTTTGGGAACTTCGAAATATATTCATTTGGAGGTTTCGTATTTAAAATTCATGAATTAAATTAATTGTATCTTTTGTTATTGTCTTTTAGTTTGAACCTTGAGATGTATTAGGATATGTAGTGTGTCGAAGTTCATTCTCGAGATACTAAAGTAGAATCAAATTTATGTAAAAGTGCGTATTACTCATCATTAATGTTGGGGATGAAGAGACAAGTTGGCAAGATGCAATAATTCAAGAAGAAATTGAAGGTGGTTAACTTGGAGAAATTAAGTCTACAACACAAACATAAGAATTTTTATTATACACTTTGGTTGAAACGATCGAAATGAAAGGTACTTCAACCATGTTCGCTCACTTGCTCATATACTACTAGATACCAATACAATTACATGCCGTTTAGATTAGCTCATCATTGTGTCTCCTCTTTGGGAATCTCAAGGTGCCATGAATTCTTCATTCGAAGTCATCATCGTAATCCTATCTTTTTCTGTCATTTGTTGCTCACAAGGTGTTATCTTATCACACTCTGATTTATTTGAATTCTGATCTTTGCTTTTGCCCCACAAAACAAGGTACAAACCAGTAATTATGGCCACTGCGCCAATAATCCTACAAAGAGTCAAAAGCTTTAGTTAATGTTGGGTGAAACATGTAATTGCAAGCAAATATGATTGTTCTTATCTTACCTGCCCAAGAACATTATCTCAGACAAGATGAAGGAGCTCATAATTGCAACAAGAATCATGCTTAGAGGACTGAATGCAGTCACAAAAACAGGTCCTTTTGTTTGCATTACCACTCCTTGAATGTAATAAGTTACTCCTGAACATATTATTCCCTGCAACAAAAAAAATTTATGCTATCAGCTAAATAGCAAGTAGTGTTTACGATCTTTTAGGAACGAGATCAGAGAGAAACAAGAATCGTTTTAAAAATACTCTTTGAAAAGTCATTTCAACTCACGACATACGAAGGAACACACCATTGAAAGAAAATCAGCTCAAGTACTCACACAATAAGCAATAGTTAGAAGTTTAGTGTCAAAGTGCAAAGCCCAAGCAGCATGGTTGTCCCTTTCAATAATCAAAGCCACCCCAGAGCCTCCAATGGTGCCCACCAAACATATCAACGCTGTAAGCGTCAACTCCGCCGGGTATGCCTTCAACGTAATCGCCTAATGCCATATCAACATCTACTTAGCTTTGTATTCAATTTTAATTTTCATAATATAACATAGGAGCCAAATCGAGCATAGCTATGCTCGCTGGCATCAGTGATGCACTAGCATTCACTCGATCTCTGGTTCGAGTCTCGCCATTTTCAAAGGTACTAGATGATTTACCTGAAGCGTGATGAAAGCTGACCAACAAATGCAACCAACTACAATCATGAGGGAGCCCTTGAGTGGGCTTTGATGATTTGGTGAGCCACCTGAAGAAGCAGAGTGTTGGTTGGCATTGGTCCATGGTAGATTAAGCATTGGTCCAGTTATGAAGGTCATGATCATGGCTCCTCCAACTGTCACAATTGTTCCTAAGATTTTTGCTTGGCTTCCTCTTTTCAAAATATTCACTTTCTCAAGCCTACCAATATAAGTAGATGTACATGTTTCACTATTGAAGCTCTTGAAATGGCAAAATGGCCAATTTGAAATGGACGTAACAATAGATTTGATATGTACCTGCAAGTCCAAGCCATGAGGAAAGAAAAAGCTGGTAGAATATTGCACATTGCAGCTGTAAATGTTGCTGTTGTGAGCTTCATGCCAGTAAAATACAAGTTTTGATCTATCACTGGCCTGCCATTCACAAACCCTTTTAAGAATTAGTTTTTATTAAATGTCAAGATTAACAACAACAATAATAATAATAATAATAATAATTTTTTAGTTTGGAAAATTAAGTTTACACAACACTTATATTTTTTCCTTATTTTAATTATTATAATTTAAGTTATATTTTCCAAAATCAATTTCAAAATTTGAAAACCAAAAAAAGAGATTAATACTTTTTTTTAAAACACATCTGATCCGAGTTGACTAGTAAACGAAACTTTGCTCTTCACCATTTTTTATTCACTGTGTAATAGCGAGGTTAATTGGCTTCAATGCACTTACTGTGCTTCTTTCTTCGCCTTTATTTTTCGTAACATGGTCAAGCACCTTAACAGGAAAGCATATATTCTAACGTTTTTACTGTCTTGCCTACTTATCTCTCTCTTTCTTATATTCATAAAGTCAAAAGCCTTTATTCTTATTGGTCTCATGCTTCCCACCTCTCCGTTACTGTAAAGTGTCTTCTCCCTATTGTCTTTCCTATTTAATACAATTAGAGAAATAGAAAAAGTGAACGATCTTGCACCTTTGCTCCAAACCTTAACGAAAATGATAAAGGAATGCGAAAACAACCTTTAAAAATCATGTTGTTATTAAACTTAATATTATTTTTTATATCATCTCTTGTTTATGGTATGTACAAAATTCATAAACTTCTTAATAGGTGAGAATTGAAGGAATATAAATAAATGATTAATATTTTATTACGAGTATTTTGACCATATTTGAAACCGATAAATTCAAATTCGTAATATCTTGATTATAAGTTATATAATGTAAATTCAATACAATTTATGAGCGATAAATTACAATCCTTAATTAGTTGTAAACGGTTGATTTATTTAAACTTTTGAGGTTAATATAGTTGTTTAAATATTAATAATGGTGAAGCTTCTTACTCTAATAAACCCAGTAACACAATCTTCCAGAATAATGAAAATGTCATCTTTGTCCTCGCCTTCCTGCATGCAAAACTAAAAACTCAACCTTTCTATACATGGAAGAAAGAGAGGGAGAAAAAATAAATATAAAATAATCGGTTAAATATAATTTAATATTTATAATTTTGAAAATTGAAATTTAGTCCATATAATTTAACTCAAATTTTATGTCCAACGACAAGAACAATAGTTCATATCGGCCTTAAGAAAGTAAGACATGTTTTGATAAGATGAAAAAAAAATATTTGTAATTGTATAAAATTTACGAGTCAAACTTTGAAAATTAGAAACTCGAACTTTATCCTATAATCTCTATTGATAAAGTAATACTAATTCATCACTAACTACTAGTTACAAAATCTATTTATTAAACTTATTAATATGTAAATTTAAAATTATTTATATATTTTTTTTCTTCAAATCACTAAATTTTATAATTTAACATTTAACTAATGAACGACTAAATATTTGGACACTAGTAAGTACGACTTAATTGTTTATAATACTAAATCAAGATTTCAATACTTATAACTATTTTTTCTTTTCAAGAGATTAGATTAAAAAATTACTTTAAAGATGATAAAAATTGATTTAAAAATACAAAACTAAGTTTAAGTACAACATAACTTAATGATCACACGTCCAAATAAAGCTACTCGTTATATCGTTATAGTATATAGAATGATATTAATGAACCTGTCGAACACGAGGGCAAAAGGGGCAACGACGATAGTAGCAATAGCGTGACGGTAAACGACGAAAACATGTTGGCTCATTCCCTTATCCAAAGCCGACTTGACAAGAATGGCCATACCAGCATACCCAAACTGCACAAAGACAACCACAACATATGGCTTTGCCAAATCCAAAAGCCTCACAAAACCCTCCATTTGAAAATGAATTCTCTTTGGTTTTCTTAATTAGCTTTGGCTAATTGATCTCACAATGAACAAATCCCATAAGTTAGTGTGGTTTTTATAGATGGGTTTAGGGTTTTAATTAATTTGATGGAATAAAATTATAATAAGCAAAGTCTAGGGTCTCCACTAACCACAAAGTGAGAAGAGGAGAATAGAAATGCAAATTGGTGGCATTTGACTTTACACAATGGAAAACCATCATCTAAATTTTTTTTTTTTTTTTTTTTTTTTTTTTATTATTATTATTTTTTTTTAATTTGCATTTGCATTGTTTTCATTTTTTTGCTGACAAAAAGAAAGGATTTTGTGAGTGCTTGCCTTGCATTTTATAAAATATAATGGTATGGTGAATAGTTTTGGGAAATAGTTTCTCTTTTCTTTCATGGTGTTTTTAATTATTTGGTTATATATGTATGTATATTGTTTATGGGAAATTTTGATTTATATTAAGCTTTTTTTTTTCTTCCAAATTTTGGATATTTATTTAATATTGTGTTGGGTTTCTTTGACAAAATCACGTTGAAAAGATGCAAGAAAGTAGTGTATTTTAATAATTACAAATAGGAAAAGGTGACTCGGGTTTCAAATCTTCTTATCAAAAATATTTTAAACTTTGTGTACTAACTCTAGTAAAATGGTGTGAACTCTTGATGAATTTAAAAGTAAGACATGCGATGTGAAATGTAATTAGTTAGGTTATCAATGTGACACAAAAATAACAAAAATTAAACAGAAATCACTCCTAATCATGATTATGAAATATAGTATAATCAAGTTTTTATTTTCTTTATTTGAGAGTTTTTCAACATAAATTTATTGTGCTCATTTTTTATTTTTTTTCCTCTAAAATTTTCAATTTATTTTATTATTATTATTATTATTGATATTATTTTTTTTTGTATTTATTCTTGCCTTAATAATGAAAGGTTTTTCCAAACAAATTGATCCCTAAAATTTAAAGGGAAATAGTAGCAAATGTCTACTTTTTCCAAATTATTTTGGGAAATGGCTACTTTTTTGTAGCTATTTAAATTAATGTATAATCTGAGTTTTAGGACGATGAGAGAAAATATATTTTTTCAAAATATCCTCCATAATTTTGAATTAAATTTTTATATTTCAAAAAAAAAAAAAAATCATCATCCTTCCTAAATAAAAGGCTACACATTTATTTTTGTAAATTTCAAATTAACCATCCCTCCTGAGTTTATGCATTGATTTTTCTGCTTATTTTTATTTTATTTTATAAAAAGACGGTTTTCATGGGTTGATAAGGATGCATGTATTTTGTTTTTTTAGATCGGAATTTTTTTAATGACACTCCAATATATACATAAAGAGTACATATAGACTACATACACCATAACACATCAGTATATAATCAGTCATAGATACATACTATGACGTAATATACTCAGAATGGCTCCAATATGTATACATAAACGATATATGCAGACTACATACATAGATAACGTATATGTACATAATTAGTCATATGTACACGACTCTCCACCATTTCAAGTACATATTACGTGTCCATACTATCACGGTTTACCTCGAGAAATTTGGCCATATTTAACAACAAATTTTTTGATTAATGGGATGATTTTTTTAAATAAAACTATTTACAAAAAACCCTACAAATTACGGATTCAATCTTTTTTTTTTAAATCCCTACAAATTAATGGTTCAATCTTCCTTTTAAATTAGATCACATGCACGCCAAATGGGTTAAAAAACACGGGGGATTACTAACTTGTTGAGCACCGAGAGGGACAGAAGAAAATTCGGTAGTGGAATAGTGCTTAGACGGAAGCGTTGATTTCTGGCGGAGACCGTGGAGAGGGTGTTCGACACGAGGATTACACGAGGATTTTTCGGATGTTCGAGGGGCTTGGGCAGATTACGGAGCGACGCGAAGAGGGGTGTTCGTCTTTCGGCAATGATCGCCCACAATTGAAGAACATACTCAAACTTTTAGAAACTTTCAAACTAGTATAATCGACTCCTTTGATAAGTTCACAATCCCACATGTAACATTTTATTTTATTTAAAAAATTTCGACTTTTTATAAAGTAGAGTTTTATAGGATGTAGTACTTTGTATGTACATTATTTAGAGAGATAGTGACTTCATTTTTTTTTTAATCCTAATTTCAAAAGTGTCTAATCATGCTCCTAATTTTTTTTTTTTTTTTTTTTTTTTTTGTTGAGATTATATAATGGATTGATTAACTATTAAGGAAAAAGATGTTGATTAAGAACCCTCATAATTGTATTAGATGCAAAACTATAAATTGATAGGTCTATTTAGATGTTTTGTTGATGCTCAAACACTTTTTGATTAGATAATTAAATTTTAGTTGTTGTTATAATTATACTTTGTCTAAAATAATAAAAAGGTTTAATTTTTTATTCTTATGAGTTACCAAATGTTGATATAGCTTTCTTTTGTTTCCTTTAGATGGGTAACAAACACATGTTTTTTTAAGTGATAAAAAAAGAGAGGAAGAAACTTGTGAATTAGTAAAAAAAAAAATCCCGGGGATATAACAAGTCCTATGTAGAGGGTTAATACCGATTTCACGAATCGCAACCCGTGATCGATGTTGGTGTTGAATTGGAATAACACCAAACAATGAAACCACGGCAACACTGATTCTATTTTTACTTTCATATTTATATTTTATCTATGTTTTAAAAATTAAATAAATTTTAAAAGTAACTTCTAGATATTTGTTTTGATTTTTGTAATTTGGTCAAAACATATTCAAATACATTTTTATGGAAAAAAGAATTTATTTGTAAACAATTTAAATAAAAAAAGGTTTAAATTTTAAAAGTAAAGCTTAAATATCAATATTTAATCTTTGTTTCTAAAATTTATGATTATCAAATAATTATAACTAGAGTTGAACTCAACTTAACATTTAATATGATTTAGGGGATGTTTGAGTCCCAAAAATAAAAGCGAAGGAGAATTGCATTTTTGTATTTGGGCCACGAAGAACCATATCATTTTTTTTTTTTTAAATTATCTTTTTATTTTACTTCTAACTATTTTTTATTGTTCCCCTAACAATATTTTATTCTCTCCGTAATTATTTTTTACTTACATCATACCCATTATTTTATTTTTCTCATTATCAATCTCTTCGCCACAAACACAATTAATGATTCTCCTCGTAATCATTCTTTTAACCACAAACACAATTAATCATTGTCTTCATAATCATTCTCTTTCTCATTTTCCTTCTAATTGTTATTATTCTCATAATCATTCTCATTCTCTTTACCTTAAACACACAATAATAAAAAAAATTAGAGATTCGAGTCTCATAAGCTCCTAAATTAACAATGATTTTGTAATCTCCTCCCTCAATGTATACTAAAAAAAATTTCTTTTCAATAATAGAGATTCGAACTCATAACTACTGCTTTGTTGGCAATTAGCTATTTAAGTGAAACTAATCGAAAACCTAATGAAATTGTATTGAAGGCAATTAGTTTACAATTAAGGTAAAATTGGTTGAAAATAATGATAGCTTAATATTTATGAAATATTTTTAAAAATTTTCCATAATTGAACAGAGAAAACAAGTACGTAACTCATAATTTATGGACACTCTTAGAATTTTATTTCTTATCTTTTATGATTTTTTAGTTAAATAATAGTATTTGAAAGTTAGATTGTATTAAACTTGGTGGGATACTAATTTTAAAACATGGCGCACTCCTTAATTATTAAGTTAAATTATAAATTTTATCTTTATAATTTGAGAAAAAAAAAAAAAAAATTAGTGCCCACTCATTATAATTTTAAAAATTAGAATTTAGTTCATGGGGAAAGAAAGACTTTTAATCCCTGAATTGTATTAAAAGGTTAAAAATAGTCTATTTCGTTTCGTAATTGTTAATAAATAAAATACGTAAAATTTAGTTATTTTATGTATTAATGATAAAAGTGGAGATAATGAATTGATTAAACTAAAAAAACCCATCATTTTGTAACGTTCGAGGTTAGGAGAAGTACATGAATGAACGGAGTCTACGATATTAGAGATATAGTCTCATGGTTAAGGTTTAAGAGAATTACTTTGTACTACGGCCTATACCAACAAGGTGCACCTTCTTTTTCGATGACACAATTGAAATAACTTCACAGTTAACGTGTTTAGCTTGAATAGTCTTAAATTGGGTGAAATCGATATTTGTAATTTCCTCTCTTAATTATACTAAAAAAAAAAAAAAAAAAATTGTGTGTGTCTTACAAAACTAAGTATGGACATTTATGGGGGCAAAAGCTATGATGTTGTTGTCATCATAATTGATAAAGTCGAAATATTTTAAGTCAAATCCAATATAAAGTAGAATGAATATTTAATGGAGCATTAAAAAAATATACACTTTTTAATAGAAAGAATAATTCAATACATTATCAAACTCTTTTAATTTATTTCACATAGTCGATTCTCCACGTAAAGGCAACATCTTCAACTTTTAAAATATAAGCATTTATAAAAATTTGTTATAATTTAAACAAATTTATCATTAATTCTAATTTTCTTTTAAATACTCATTTAATTCATCCATTCTGGTTTATTTTATCTACAAACAAATCTAATCATACTTAATTAACCTTCCAAATGTATATAATTAGTATATAAAAAATATTATGAATTTGTTTCTTCAAAGTTTTTCTAATTTTGATCTTCATCGTTTGTATGAGAAGATAATAAAATAATAACATAAGAACCCAATTTGATTAGTATAATCAAAACTTATAAGTTAAATCATAATCATAATCATAAATATAAATAAATAAATATATTTATTGGCAATATTTTCTAAAACTATACTAAACACAAAAATGAAAGAAAAGAACTTCATTCAAAATAGGGAAACAATTGAATGAACCAAAGAAAAATGGCTTCATCATCTACAATCAACCAAATGGTAAAACCACTTTTAACCTAATTAAAAGTATTAATTATTGAATGTGAAATTTCATAGTTTTTTTTTTTTTTTTTTTGGAACATGAAACTTTTTTTATATATAGAGTGAAGAAATTGAAATCTTTTAACTTTAAAGTTATTATATATAAATTTAATACAAATTGAGTTATGCTTATTTTGACATGTGACTGTTTATTCTTTAGGAGGTGAATAGATTCGTTGGAAGAGAGGTAACTGAGGAAATGAACTTCTTGTTTGTTTTAAACACATCTCGAGACCTCTTCCAACTCCTCATTAATCTCTTTTCAACATCTCTCCAACATTCCATCAAACTTCAAATCAAACTTTGTATCAAAGTTTATATCAAATTTCAGATAAAGTAATCATCTTTACTCACCTAAGCACAAATGCTAAAAATTGTTTTACCAACCAGCTCTTCTGTCTAAAACACTAATCAACTATTTCAAATTACTCAATTTTCTTCTTTTTTTTCTCTCGTCAACCCAGAATCCAATCACGACGATAGATATATACAATGTCTAAGTAAAGAAATTGATTACTTTTAAAAAAGAAATTGAGAGAGAAAACTAAAAAAAATCTAAGTTGATAGTATGGTCTTAAATAATATAAAAATAAAATATAGTTTTTGAAGATCGAAACGGTCACCTCTTCATATACTTTGCTTTCAACCCAATAACAAGTACAAAACTAATTTTAATTATAGTATTAAAAGTATGGACTTAGTGCATAAACAGTGGCTCTCAAATTTAATGAGAGAGAGAGAGAGAGAGAGTTTTATTTTTGTTCAGAAATGCTATCCATCTCACAAATCACAAGGCCACAAGTGAAAAACAGACCACTTTTAGAGGTAAAATCCAATTCTAACACGACACATAATGGGTATTTAATTACCTATTAATTATCAAATTATATATATATATATAATATATAATATATTATTATAGTACTAAAACAATGTGTTGCTTCGTCCCATGGTTCTCATCACAATAAATTGCACCAAATTATTAATTACAATATAGTTTATTCCAACCAAGAAACAATGGTTTCCATGTCACAAAATTATATCATATAATTAAATGTTGGAAGCCATGAGAAACAAAGTGAACTCTGTGTTGTTCATCAGCTCATCTACGTACTCACAACTTGGCCTTTTTAAAATGGATATCCACCTCATATTTTCAGTTCACTCATGTCGTACTTGGTACACACATAATTAAACATGTTAGATTAAGATTGATGTGTTTTATGGAACCACATCTTATATAATTTAATAATTATTCTCAAATATTATATTGTGTTAAAAAAAAGATTGACGTGATGCATCTAATTTTATAATAGTTACAAATAATTTGGTAAAAAAGAATGTTTACTTACAGATATGTGAGTAGCATTATCTTATTATATATAAGAGAAATACTTCTGATCGATCTATATATCAATGTGTAGAGTGACTCTCCCCATTTCTTTTTGATAATGGTTTCCACCGAGTCTCTTACTGTTGTCTCAAATCCTCACACTTATGTACATATGTAACACAATGTGCTACGTGTTTATAAATAAAAATTAATTAAAAAAAATGTAATACACTTTCATGTCACTTTTATTTATAAACCATTTATGTGATACTAAATTGCATATGTATATATACAAGAAGAATCACTCTATATAGAGAAGAAGTGTTTCTCTTAAGTTAATAAAAACAACATTAATATAATTTTACAAATAAAAAGGGGGGGGGAGGGGGAGGATATGATTTGAAGAAGAGAGAGAAAATAGCACTACAACATAGGATATGATTTGAAGAAGAGAGAGAAAATAGGAGATTGGGCTATAATAGCCCACTTCAACACTAATAGTTATAGCCCAACTCCAACTCTACAAAATCCTATGCTAGCTCATTTTGAAAGAGTTTTTTTTTTTTTTTAAATGCTATGATACTTTGTTTACTTAGTTCTAGATTGTTTGGATGAGTGGATAACATCTCTTTTTATGTGTGTTTGGAAGAAGACTTTGTAGATTTCAACATTAAATATCTAGGAAAATACATGGACTTAATGAAAGCTTGATTGTTTAATATATACACGAGGCCTGCTTAAAATGACACACAAGCATTTTAATGGTAATCACAAGTTCAATTTCCTTAAACTAGTGAAATTACAAATTAACTTAAAAGCATAGAGTTCATGATCCACTTAATTGTCTTCTATTTTGCAACATCAAGTGCCATGAATTGTTCATTTGGTTGAACAATCTTGAAAGCTTCATTTTTTCCAGTTATTTGTTGCTCGCAAGGTGTTATCTTATCACAATCTGATTTAACTAAAATCTGATCTTTGCTTTTGCCCCACAAAACAAGATACAAGCCAATGATTATGACCACTGCTCCAATAATCCTACATAAATATCGAAAACTTTAGCTTTTGAGATGGTTGAATCATGAATTGCCGGCTATTCGAAATATGTTTTGTTGTTACCTCCCCAAAAACATGATCTCTGACAAGATGAAAGAGCTCATGATTGCAACTAGAATCATGCACAGAGGATTAAATGCAGAGAAAAAAACAGGTCCTTTTGCTTGCATCACCACTCCTTGAACATAATAAGTTATCCCTGTACATATTACTCCCTGAAACCCAAATATAACCTCCTTTACAAGACGAAAAAAAGGAACATGTTCCCTCCTTGGTTCTTAGTTCTCTTGTGGATGTTTATTAATACTCTTCGAAGATCATCAAAATTAAATATAAAATTTAAAATTATAGCGACGACTAAGTTTTAACTTTCTTGAAATCTTGTAAATAAAAAGTATATTATTCAACTTCATTAACTTTTGTCTCATTGTCAGACATAACATCAACTATAAATTGAAATGACTCGTCTCTTTGATTACTATTGAACTTTCTATTTTTAGTTTTTGAAATCTAATACTACGATTACTACTTTGACATGATGTTTACGTTACTTCCATATTTATATTTTATTCGAATATTTTCAAAAAACAAAACTTTGAGTAAATACAAGTTCAATTTAAAATTAAAAAAAAAAAAGAAAAGAAAAGAAAAATCAAATAGTTATGAGAAACACTTACACTATAAACAACAGTCAAAAGTTGAGTGTCAAAATGCAAAGACCAAGCAGTGAGGTTTCCCCTTTCCATGATCAAAGCCACCCCCGAGTCTCCAATGGTGCCGACCAAACATACAAATGTCGTAAGCGACAGCTCTGCTGGGTATGACTTCAATGTGATTGCCTAACGCCATCGACATCGACATCGAAATAAACTTAATTTCGAACTATAATTTCCACAAAAATAAATCAGAAGCCAAATTATTTGATAATTTACCTGAAGAATTATGAATGTTGACCAACAAATGCAGCCAATTACAATCATGAGCGATCCCTTGAGTTGGTTTTGATAATTTGCAGAGCCACTTGAAGAAAAATGTTGATTGGGTTTGGTCCATGGTAGATTCAACATTGGCCCTGTTGTGAAGGTCATAACCATGGCTCCTACTACTGTCACAATAGTTCCTACAATTTTTGCTTGGCTCCTTTTCTTCAAAATATTCACTTTCTCAAGCCTGCCATATAAAACATTTATATATGAATTTTATTTTTTTTAATTTTTTTTATGTTTGTGAATGTCATGATCAAGTTTTGCAAAGAACGAATGTATAATTAATTAATTATTTTCTTGGTTCATATTTAATGATTAAGGTATCATAATTGTAATGTCATATTATTTTCATAAAGGAAAATAGTATATATTTATTTATTCATTTTTGTTGGATTGAAAGGTAAGTAAACCCTAAAAACTAGTACTTGATGAAACTGTAGAATCAAATACTAAAGATTACTTGGTTCTTTTAGCATTTGGATTACTATTTCTTTTTTCTTTTTAAAATGATATTCTTTTAAAGATATATATTTCTTTAATATGAATGTTATTAGATACTCGGAGCTTTCAAGCATACATCCAAAGAAGGAGAGACACAATTTGAGATATCTACAAATTAATGTAGACAAGAACTAGATTCAAATTCGAGACTTCAATATAAGCATACCCTCGAAGCGCGGGCCTTTGACCAACTTGCCTAGTCCACATATTTTAAGAGGTCTTTTGCACTTTCTAATGTGAAATCTTCTTAATATATCACAAAATCCGGTTATATAATTTAAAAAATAAAAAATAAAAATAATTCCTAGCTATTATAATCTTTAAAAATATGATTTTATTATTTTTTTTTTTGTTTAATGATAATAATACTTGAGTTAAAAAAAATAGACTATATAAAAAAGTTTATGGAAAGACAACCTCTATTTTTTTTTTTGTAAGTACAAATTGAGGAAAGGAATTACAAATATCGATTCCCAAAATCAAACCGTGTCCGTGATGTTTAACTAAATTAATTCCAAACTATGAAACCAACGCGTTGCTAACCCTTACAATAAAGACGACCTCTCTTAACATATCTAATAAAATATATACATGGTTACTTCTAATTAACTTTTATATAAAAAAATAATGGTTTAAATTTCCGCATTAAAAAATGAAAATTAGTTTCTAATTAAATATAGAGAAATTATATTGGATAAACTATTCTCACAAAATAATTACAAATTAGTTTTTACTACTTTAATATCTACCTTTTCGTTTCTCTTAGTTATTATTATTTTTTTTACAAATACTTGTTTTCGTTTTTGATAGGTTATGATTGCACATACCTACTTGTTAAATCAAACTAACACCTAAATAATTATCAAATATGGTCTTAAATAGAAACATTCGAATCTCTTCGTTGCCTTTTTCATCACTTCCCACCGTTACCAAACATACGGAATTTGAGTATACCTGCAAGCCCAAGCCATGAGGAAAGCAAAAGCCGGTAGAACATTGCACATGGCAGCTGCAAAGGTTGCTGTTGTAAACTTCATACCAGTGAAGTACAAGTTTTGATCGATCACCGGCCTGCACATCATTTGCAAACACGTCTTTTAAAATATTCTTCTTCTTTTTTTTTTTTACTTTTATTATAATTTTAATATGGTATCAATAATAATTAACTTTGTTATAAAATGTTAGATTAAGATAACAAATATTAATACGATGAATATGATCTTACTCTAATAAACCTAGCATCACAATCTTCAACAACAACGAAAATGTCATCTTTGGCCTTGTTTTCCTGCATGCGCAACACCACTAAACAAACTCAAAATTTTTTATAGAGACAGAAAATTATTCAATGTAATTGGCATTAGAGATGTACTAGCATCTGCTTGATCTGTGTACTATATTTTTTTAATCACTATAACTAAGGTGGTTATTTTTTATCACCCATTAATTTAAGTTAATTGATTATATTTATTAATTATTCTATATTTATGTTTTTTTTAAATGCCAAATCTATAAAAGAAAAAGAATTAGATTTATTATGTATTTTAAACAATATTTATAATTGTTTATGCATTTTGAGTTTTTATTAAAAATGTATGTATTTGAAATTTGTTGTATAAAAATATATAT
Source organism: Cyclanthera cordifolia (assembly GCA_037832605.1). NCBI lineage: Eukaryota > Viridiplantae > Streptophyta > Magnoliopsida > Cucurbitales > Cucurbitaceae > Cyclanthera > Cyclanthera cordifolia. Next base: position 7,861,824 of record JBBMEG010000003.1, read on the forward strand.
TAATAGATATTTATTCTATTATTTACTAAACTTTTCTAGTACTATACAAAAAGAAATATCAATACATATTATATAAATCGAATATACAATTACTAAATATAATTAAAATAGTAAATTTTGTTTTTCTTTGTTGTAACACATCTTGATTTGAGTTAAAAAATTGGTAAATACTACACAACCTCTTCCATTATTATAAATTGGATGATTTTTTTTTTAATTAGTTGCATGTGGTTCTTGCATGCTTTTTTTTTTTTTTAATATAATATATTAGTATTTTATTTTATTTTTTTTTATATAAAAATCATATACTTGATCATCTATTTTGGTTTATCATTTATTCATTGTTTTTGTAAACCTTCTCAAATTTAATTATTTAAATTGTTTTATTTCATAAATACGGTAATTTTAATCATCAAAATACACTAAATTTTAAATTTCATTTAAATAATAAATAAATTTCACAAATTATATTTTATAAATATCATACTAAAAGTATCAAGTATCTATTGTTAAAAAAAATGAATAATTTCCCTTTCATTGTTTTCTAACATTAATTTATTTTCACTTTTCTTTTGTTTCTTTTTTATCAACATTATTTTATTCTGTTCTTTTTCTTCTATTTTCATTATAGTCAAACATGCCCTTATACATACATATATACATATATATATATATATATATATATATATATATTTTCTTGTCAGAAACTATTATTTTCACGAGTATAGACCAAAGAAAATATTATCGCACAAGAGTTAAAATGATTTTTTTTTTTTAATAAAAAATAAAAAGTATAACCTAGACTGCACCTAAATTTTACTTAAAAAAATGTATGAATTTATTTTTTTTTTAATGAAAAATCTTGTGCGTGCCTTTACAAAATAGTGCTTTTTGTGACTTTATATTCATTAATAAGATTCAATTTTATTTTATTAGACATAATATTCGTAAATAGACTATAATATCATATCAGATATTATGAATTTCATCCAATATATTGAAGCAATTCATCTCATCTTATCCGTCTTAAAGGATCTCTTCCAAATTTAGTTAAGTATCCACGTCACATTAAGAAGAAAGGAAGAATAGGTTTCGAAATGAATGTTAAGATAAGAGAGAGAACCTTGAAAATTAAAACGGATGAAAGACGAAATTAAGAAAATCCATGCACAAACTAAAACTCATTTGGTATGTTTCATACGGTGGGAAGGGCGTTATATCTAAGATGTAACAAAAGGAGTAGAATGAGAGAAGACCTCTCAAAGATTAGGGCAAAAGGAGCCATGACAAGAGTAGCGACTGCTTGACGATAAACGGTTAAAACATATGGACTTGTTCCTTTGTCGAAAGCCGACTTTGCAAGAATAGCCAATCCTGCAAAACCAAACTGCACAAAAACAACTCCAATATATGGCTTTGCTAAACCAAAAAGCCTCACAAAATCCTCCATTTTTTAAACTTTAATTTACCTCAATTGAGAGAGGCCTTGAATGTGGGTTTTATATACACAATGTTTTTTCATTTTTATGGTGGAATAATAATAATAAAGCCAAGTCTAAGGGATTCCACTTGGTCAAAAGAGAGAAACAAAAGAGTCATCAAAATCAAAAACAATACTTCAGAAGAGAAATTAGATTATGGTTTTCACATGTGTAAAGTTAAATGTCACTAAATTTGTCTTTTTGGAGAATTTGTGTTTTATGGGACAATTCATTGCTACATGACCAATTCAACTATAATTAACAACTTAGAAATTTTAATTCTTTTAATTCTAATGACATATTTGGATGAGAGAATGATGAGATGATCAGTAGAAAAATAATTATAGAGTAGTTTGATAGAAAAACTTTGTTATTTTAATTCATTAATCTTATTTTTGTAGTGAAGTTATAACAATCATAATATGTCGAAATAGTCGTGAGTACTGAAATTTGGTTTCCAAATTTTAGGTTAAGGGAGTTACGTACACACATTCACGCGAAACTGCCTACTTTGCACTTTATAATTAGCTACACACGAGACAAAAATAAGGAGGTGTTTGTTTCGCGTTATTAACGAACTATTACAAATGTGCTTTTATAAGTTCCTCTTCAATTCAAATAAGCACATCCAAATGAGTTTGTAACACCACTCATTTTTAATCACTTAAAATAATCACTTATTTCTAACCACTTATTTTTTATTATTCATTTCTAACAATTCACTCATGTCTATTCATTCATTTTTAACTCCTCAAATTAATCACTTATTTCTAACTACATCCTAACGAGCTAATGTTTGCAATCACACTCTACAAAAACATCATTCAAACAAGCTATTAATTGTAATTATTCTACAAATTATCGCATCCAAACAAACTATTACTAAAAACTCAACTTTTTTGATGCTGTTTATCTATCTAAGTTTCTCTTTTCAAAAAAAAACACTAAAAACTCAAGTTCATAATCAATCGAAATACCTCTTCGCTTGTAATCACTTAATATAATCAGCAAACAATTACATGTTAGCAGAAGTTTAGAATTTAAGTAAGTTCTAAAATATAGTTATACCAAGTTTAAATTTAATATCTCCAGCAGTTTTGTAAAAGTATGAGCATTTGGGGGACAAAAACATCACAACTTTAATAACATGATTGAAAATACTAAAAAATTCTGTCAAATCCAATCTAAAGTTAGATCTACAAAATTAAATAAGCATTACAAAAATCATTTGAATTTTTTAAAGAGTGCTAATCTAACTTATTCACCTATCTTTGGAGCCCATATTCATTTTGTAACCAAAAATTTATTTATACATTTTTTAATAATGAAAATTAAGATTTAAAATTAAAAATTTTCATTTTTCCTGTGAAGCAAATTTAGAGATTAAAACTAATTAAGACATTAATATTGAGTTTTAGTAATTAATTAGTAATTAAGTTTTCTTTCATCAAGATAGGAAATAATTCTCTCTCTTTTAACTTATTCAATAAAGTTCATATCTACAACCAGAAAATCTTTTAAAAAGCAAGAAATTCAATTATTGAGATATTTGAAGTAAATAGTTGCAAATTTATTTTACTTTCAAATTTACGAAATTTAGATGGCTAATTTTAAGCTAGCTAACATGTTCCAATTTTAGCAAAGAAAGAAAGAAAGAAGAAGAGAGTATGGCAAATTTCAACGATTTTTTTTTTCTTTCAATTTTACACTTGTTGGAAGAATTTTCAATCAGTAATGTTTAATTGAAATTTATCAATAACACTAATTATAATCAATTGATGGCACTCATTAAAACTGATCAATAACACTGATTGTGTAATATCCTAATGAAAGTAAAGAAATGTCAAAGTTAAACGTTGACCAAATTCGACCGACGTTGTTTTGGCTAGACAAAGCGACGCATGTAGTTGGATGCGACACGTGGTCGCTGACTCTTCATCTGATGATTCCGTTTTTGAGTGGATGATCATCTACAGGTTCTAAGAGCTCAAAGCTTGAAGCGTTGGATGATGTGTACATTCTACCTCGGCTCGGAGGTAAGTAGCTATGTTTCTATGTAGTGTACATTCTTACTTGTTGTATGAATGCTCAAAAAATCAGTGTAAGATGTTAGTTGTGTTACGAACTTTTAGGGTGATGTGTGGTTTGTTAGTGGAGTTTACTCGTCTCTTTGTTAGTGATGTTCCACTCTTGTAAGAGTACAATGTGTTGCTAGTGGTGTTTCACACCATTAAGAATGTAGTGTGAGGTACTGGTGATGTTTCACTCATTTGAGTGTACATGGTGAGTTGATATAGAGGCTCCACTTATTTGAGAATGTATGATGAGTTGCTACCATTGTTTAACTCCATTGAGAGTGTAGTGTGAAGTGCTAGTGATGTTTCACTCATTTGGAAGTGCATGGTCAATTGATGGTGGTATTTCATTCCTTTATGAGTACATTGTGACTTGCTAAGGTTTTTCGCTTCTTTTAGTAGGGTTGCTCACAGTTCAGTTTGGATCGGTTTTTGGTTTCGAGCACGTCGGTTTAAAGAGTAGTCAAACCGAGTAAATCGAATGATTCATCGGTTTTGGTTCAAAATCGAACCAGTTCCTATCGATTTTACTCGGTTCGGTTTAGTTTTAACTGAGTTCCGTAAAACAAAAATGGCGACTTACATAATGGCCTGCTTGAAAAGGCTGATGAAGAAAAATGGTACGTGGTGTCGACGCCCTTAAAAGGACAAAAGTGAAAGACAAAAAATGAAGACATGTCAACTTAACAAAAATCAATCATCCAGTTCATGACAGGTTTTTAAGAGAGGTTTTAATTGCGACGAGACATAATTGTGATCGGTGGCCTAAACATTGTGGTAATTAGACATAATCATGGACCTAAGTTATTAGTTGTTGTCTTTTAGTTATATTCTATTATATGTTATCTTGTAACTTCTAGAATGTTAAAGATTAAAATTAGTTTGTGACATAAAAATTTTAAGGTTTATCGTGATCAAATAGACATCAAAATTAAATTGATTTAAAAGAGCTTTTTTGATGATTTTTTTGGTAATTTCATCATGACTGCTCAATTTTTGTTTTTTTTTTTTTTTAATTTGTAAAAAAAAAAAATTGTTTTTTTTATTATTCTTAAAAAACCCCTTTTTCATTAAAGCTACATGTTCATTTTAATTAAATTTTTATATTTTAATTTACCATCTAACAAATTTTTTTATTGAATATGTGTGTGTATGTATGTATGTGTATATATATATATATATATATTTTTTTTTTTTTTTTTCATCGATCATGTAAAAAGTTAGTATTAATTAAAAAACATACTAGACCAAACATAAAAAGGAAAATGTACAATTATTTTAAAATGTACAATTATTTTTCTTTCTTTTTATGTCCCGTCATTATACAATCAGTTGCCTAAAAACTAAAGATTCGACACGTGATTTTAAAAAATAATAATGAAATAAAAAAAATTAAATAGGATAAATTATAAATTTGGTGACCATCTTAAAATTTAGTCTCTCATTTAAAAATCTAGAATTTAGTTTTTTTTAGTATCGAGAATTTTAGTCCATATAATTTCGAGAAATATAGAACTTAGTTTTTGTGGTTTGAAAAAAAAAATTAGTTCTTATGATTTGATAAAATCTATTCATATACATTATAAGCGAATTAAGTATGTAGAAGTAACTTTGATATATAAGATAATAATTGTTTTTTCTTTAATCAATTACTTACATTCTCATCATTGAACACATAAATAACTAACATTTATATATTTTATTTACTAACAATTATAAACGTAATACACTATTTTTTAGATTTGATTAAATCTTAACGACTAAATTTTAATTTTTCAACGGTAACGGTTAGTGGCGCGTTGGTTTAATTGTTTAGAGGTAATCCAGTTTAACACCATTAATATATCTCTAATAACTGCTGAGCTATTATTAAAATCGAATCTCCACATTGATATGATATTGTCCACTTTGGGCATACACCCGCATGGCTTTGCTTTTGGTTTTACCCAAAAGGCCTCTGTTGAAACAAAGTCCAGAATTTATATCTAATTTAGAGAAAAACAAAATAAATTGAAAGCATAATTGAGATGAATAAAAATAGAAGAGAA